>JARJDS010039361.1:0-85675 GCA_030264155.1 Atheta pasadenae | reverse complement strand
CGTTTGCTCCGTTTGCTCCCACCAGTCACTAAAACCCGCTGACAGCGCTTCTTGCGGCTGTTTGCCCTAAACAAAAACGAGTAACAAAGTCGCCTATTAGAGTGCCCGGCCCATGGTACTTTGCGTTATTCAATTATTGTTTGATCGGACGCAGATCGTTCAACACCGTTTCTAGTCGTTGTTATTGCTGTCAAAAACAGCTGTTCAGAATGACAGATCTAAAGCGAAGTTAGAACTAGTTAGAACATGTTATGAAAAATAATAAATTCAACATAAAACTTAAGTAAACCATTTACATGCTTTAAAAATAATTAATATAAATTATTTAAGCAACATGCTAAAGTTTTATATATAAAAACGTGCTAATTTGTTTAAAACAAACGTAATATAACTTGTATCTATTGTTATAAAATGGTTATAAATGAAATAATGTTGTAAACCCCAAAGTCTCGCTACGATTTTTCACGTTTGTTTGAAAACAATTGAAAACAATATAATATTATGAATCATTTATTTATAATTCTCTACGATTCCTACTTGAAAGGTTAAGTGTTTATTATCTTATTAAATAAAAAATTGTATCATGCCAAACACGCGTAAGTAGAACTGAGTAGAACCGAACAATAACATTTTTTTTAAACGTTGTTTATCCTTTGATAAGATAAATGATATTGTCAGATATTCAGTTACTTATCAGCGAATGAACTGTAACTGTGTAACTGTACTTGTTTACTGAACATCACCTAAATACATTTTTTTAATATAAATTAATTAATTGAATCGAAATTGATGATAAATTGATGATAAATTCGAAATTGTGGATATGTTTTAACTTTTATAAGATGTTTATAAGTTAGTAACAGTATAAAATAAGTTATCTTCTATTCTAATCAAAAGTATATTGATTAGATTGTATGACGGAGTTTCGTTCGTACAATTTTAACCTCAAAAATTTGACATGCTGAAAAGAATTTGACAATTTGAGACAAACAAGTTTTTCTCGACTTAAAATGATTAATTGAATCAAATTACAATCAAAATGGCAAAGTTATAAACAAAAAACGTCATTATTATTCTTTAATATAAAATAACCAGAGTCAAAAACGTGTTTATAAAAGTTTTAACAAGCAATACAAAGCTTTATTGCATCTACTGTGTAAAAGAAGCTTTACAAATCCCATACGCAAACGATAAAAGCCCGCAACCCAAGCGACATATGTTTGCACCATGTAAACGTGTACTTTACCTCGCACAACTTTTTTTTTCATTCATAACACGCAAAACACGAACAAACGATTATAATAACCTATGATATCATCCAAATGATCGCGACAAACAATAATCAACACAATACATAACTGATAACGCATTCCTGCCTTGCATTTAGTCTGTTAGTCTGATTTAGTCCAATTTAGTCGCGCAGCAAGGTAAATTGCAGTAAACACATCCGCAGATTTTCATAAACGGGGTAAATCCCCATTTCTAAACGTGCAGAAACCGGTTCGTGGAGGTGGTTAAAAGCTGATGCAATATAAGCGAAACGTTGTAGCTTTGTCAGGGAGTCGTCTCTCATCCAGACAAGCTAGTACAAGTGATAATCGTTCATCGTACGAGCCACAAACCAAAATTCATCGAGAATTAATCCGGAAAGAAAATTCTACTGAAAACACAAGTCATCTAACGTACCATAAAGGTTAGTTTAAAATATTAATTACATATTAGTAATTTATACGAAAAATATCTACAACAAACATTTATATATTTATTTGAAACACAAATTAATTATTTGTTTCGTTTCGCTACAAAAATATTCGTGGATCATTACAAACTAAATATTTGTGTTACAAACGTTTAGAAAATAGAAAAATTTTCACAAAACACTCACACACACACGCGACATACAGATAATATTAATTTCCTATTGAACTTATTAACATTCAATTACTTACATAACTAATAAGTAATTAACATTGTACATTTAATTAGAATAACACTGATTAAAGTACAATGTAATATTGTTAGGGTCGCCAAATATATTTTTTTAATTAAATAAAAATTTATTTAATTAACTTTGACGGATTTATTCAATTTATTAATTAAAATTGAAAGCAATTAATATTTGGAGAACCCTACTCTACTGATAAACTTTATCTAAACTTAGCAATAAGTTCCGTACATTGTAACAAACCGTTGTCAGTTATTAATATTCATTAAAACCATTACAAATCAAAATTGAAAACAAATTATTATCAGTTGTGTGTTACTCAGACTCGCAATAAGTCTGAGCGTAGTGTATGCTTGGTTGCCTACAGTTAAACACAACACCAATATAATTTTGTATACCGTGTGTTACAAACTAGTATCGTAAATAATAATTGTGTTACAAATATCGTGTTTTTAATTTAACAACAGGTAAGTTAAAATTATAATATTGATGATTAATATCAATAATTAAAAAAACGCATTTGTATACATCCGTGTAAATTGTGTTGCCTACCTTTGTTTGTTTGTATTAAAATCATTACTACAATTATCATTTTCTTTGTTTTGGTTTATTTCATGGTTAATCTCAGTTTGATTAGTTTCCTCTTCCGTGCATTGCAGTGATAACCTTCGACGTAGTCTGTACTCAGTGGGTGTGAGCATGCCACGCAGAATCGTATCGAACGATACATTTAGCCCACTTTTTGTCATTCGACAATAAGTCTCCCAACACTTTTTCTCTTTCAACGACTCGCCATCTTCTTGATTTTCTTTATTCTTACTCGCTGATTCTTCACACGTTGAATTATTCAAATATTTTATTACCGATGAATCTGTAGGAGTTTTTATTAGTTTTTCTTCTGTACTGTCAAAAATAAACAATAATAGTTAGGTTAGTATTTTGTCAAATACTTGTAATACACAATTATTAGTGAGTGTTACAAGTAGGTATTGTTGTAATGTCTCTGTAGTGATTTCTAAAGTGAAGCATCGTTAATTAGCCACTTGCTAGCTGATAACGCGGCACGCGACGCTTGTGCACTGAAGTGTACTCGTTCCAACCTTGACAAATAACAAGGTTTCGTCCATTTTCGCTAGTTTTGATAGTTTTGGCACACACAAAAAAACGAAACTTTTTCGACTCTCAAAAACGCAAATTAATGCTTTGCAAATTGGAAAACTTTTCAAACACTTTACAAAGTGTTTCTGCGTTATGTAGCCCAGCAAGCAATCCGGGCAAATAACGCCTTTTTTGGAAAAGTCCGACCATAAAATGATGTAACTTGTGAATTTAGGCCAAGTGGTTGTCAAACGACCTAGGCCAATGCCTAGGTTCGTACGAGTTTTTCATGGGTCGCGCGTTTGCGAGTCGAGACGTCACCGGCTTGTCCGGGGGCATCATTCACTCTTCGTAAATTTTTCGCTTCGAATGAAAAACTCGGAGAAAGAACTTTTTGGTTTCGGCATATTGTGTATGTCGTCGTTATTCGTAACCTTAATCGATTCTACATTGTGCTTCAACTTTAACCTAGGGTTTGTTAATTTTTTGCTGAATCAGACAAGCCTTTGCTGCTTTCACTTGTTTTGTTTTGTTGATTATTTAGGCGTCAACATACGTGATTAAACAACATGGCCGTGAAAATGTAAAAAATGTCAAATTATCAAATACATCACTGCATTAAAATGTATGATTTCGATATAGTTTAGATTTGATTTGTGATTTAATCTTAACGGTGCGTTGTTTAGCATCGACGTAATTGATTGAAGGGCATTGTACCAATCGGCGATGTCAAATTGTGTTTTATTACGTTCGTATAAGTTTAATAGTAAAGGTAAGGATAATGGTGAATATAATAAATTATATACTGAGTGTTTAAACATTAAATTCAAAAAAAATCAAAAACAAAACTAAAATTCCATAAACACAAAAAATTATCATTTTGAGCCCAAAATTATTTTTTAAAACACCCTGTATAAATATTTTTTGGTCCTATGCCAATATAACCAATCTATAATTTATTATCTACAATTTTAATGGTTTTAGTTCTTTTTGCATGAATTACATGCATGGAATCTCAATAATCTTTTCGATAATAATTTCGTTCTCCTCCCCACATAATATCATCATAATAAATAATATGAATCGATTATGTTTGACTTTGACATCGAAAAATAAAACCTACGACTCTTGTGACATCATAAAACCTAATCAATTTTTTTTATTTATTAGATTTTCACTGAAATTACAATAATTTAACACAAAAAAGTGAGGTTATACTTACATATCTTTCGTAACTTCATTCTCCGTCTGTAGAAATCTTCGCTTTGCCTCCGCGAGTCCTTCATCCGGCTGTGTGCGCTTCTCCAAACTTTTTTGTAATTTCTTCGCGGCGCTGTCAAGCAGTAAATTAGCGCCAACTGACGCTCGACGTGCCGGAAAACTCGCCGAAAAACTGCGCACCGCGTGAATGCTCGAGTGTTGAAAGGAAACTAACGCACACACCGACAAACAAACAAAACACATACATGATAAATAACAAAACAAAACACTGCCGAAAATCCAGGTTGTTGAAGCTTTAGTTATGACTCATGGGACTCCGAAACCAAAAGTCAGTGATTGATTGATTGATTGACGTTGATTAATTCACACCATTCAATTTAATTCAACTTCATTCAACATTCAGTAACACATAAAATTAATTTTCGTTTTGGCGCTTCGTTTTTTTTGGTTATTTATATGTTATTACTAAATATTATTTTTGGAGGGTAAAAATTCTTAACCTATTGCAAATTAGGTTTTAACCTCAAAAAGTGTTAATAAAAATGTAAGCATACAAACCTTGTTTAACAGTTTTCCTCAATGAAAAATGTTTTTCACTTGTTTTCTTCGGCGAATGTTTCGTAGGCGGCTGTGCTTGTTGATCTTGTTTAATGTCCAAGTCTTCACCCTCACTTTCAGAAGGGCTAACCAACGAAACCATGGTAACCACATCCGAAATTTTCCGTTCATCCTCGCCATCTTTTAATTGCTGTTTTCCGCGTTTTGCTACTTTAATTTTTTTCCGTAGTCTCGTCTTAACCTGAATATCTGATTTAGTTGACGTAGGTAAAGACGACGCACGTACTAACGGTGGTCTTGTATTGTACTGTCTTCCTGAAGACACTGAAGGTGATGCAATTGGAGTAGAACAACCAGAATTCGAATTCATGGATGTAAACGCTGAATTTGTACGTTTTTGAAACATTGAACGTTTTTGAGCCGCTGAGGGAGATAATCTAGATCTGGATTCTTTAAATTCTTTCGAAGCTGATGGAGATTGCACGGTCTGTTGATTGTTAAGATTTGGTCTTGGACTAAGTGGACTCGAATCTGGTCTTGGTTCTTGATCATTCTCCGCTTTCTGAATTTGAACACAAGCAGTTTGTGGTCTTTTTGCTTTGATCCCCACATTTTGATTTTGTGATGATTTACTTCTTTCAATAATTGGTACAACCACAACGGCCTGGTTGATACTTTCCGAATCACTCCCAACTGGTGATGAGATCTTACTTTTTTTCAAATGTTTTTGAAAGATTTGCTTTAAATTACAACCATTTGTATTTTGATTTTCTTGTTGTTGCAATAACAGCGGTTGCATTAATTTCGGCTGCGTTCGCGGTGATTCATAATTTTGATCGCAATTGTCTGGCTTTTCTTGAAAATTATGCGCTAAGAAAATGTTTAATTTGTTTTTCGTATTCTCGCGCTCCTGCCATGCTAAGTGTAACTTTTGTGCGAGATCCTGTCGTGAATACAACGATGTTTTACCTCCTGTAACACCAACTTCAGTCGAATGCCTTCGAAATGGTTGAGGTTTTGCGTGTTTTACTTCTTGAACATTTTGCGGCCCGTCATCGTCACCCCACGCTACTTTAATGGGATGTTGAGGAGTTCGCAATGCTTTCGCACTTAAAGAAATTCGTATACCAATATCTTCTTTGTACTCTTTTAATTCTTCAGACTGTTGTTTCTTCAAACTTGAACGTCGTGTCGATGAACTTGGTGGTGGTGACTCGCATTGTAAAGAAAATTGACGAATCGCACTTAATTTTCGAGGCATTTCGAGATAAATTGATGCAAATTTTTATTTATTCATCGCGTTTTGTTGGAAAAACAAAAAAGAAATGCGCGCTGGTGTGCAGTTGGGGGTAGACTGGCGTGTGCCGAAGAGTCGCGCCAACTTTTTGTACTCGCCGTAACTCTCGGTGGTGTTTCGAATGAACCACCGTCGTCGCCGACACCCCTTCGCGACGGATAAACAAACCGTTCGTGGAACTCACACGCCCGCCGGCTTTTACTCATTTATTATCGATCATAGTAAAACGCGCCGGAACACCGACACCCCGACAACTTTCCCTTCTTCCTTGAGCGTTGTTAATCATTCGCAATCGCGAGTCATGCGAATCAAGCATGTGTATGATGTACGATCGTTGATCCCATTTCATTTCCGATATTTTCCGAAAACACATAGGTGTTAATGATTTTTCTTTTTCTTTGAAACTCTTGCAACACTAAAACAACTTAAAACTTTCTAGTCACATGACTACACATTTAAGGTTAATTTACACATAAAACGTCATTTAAATGTCATACCATTACATTTTTGTTGTTATTATTTCACTTAAAGCTCTTACATGTTTTCCTATAAAATTTTACGTAGTAAATGTCATAACCTAAAATTGTTTTCTGTCAAAATTGTGTAAATTTGGTTGCATACCTATACCTGCTTTGTGTGTTCAGACGGACAATGAGCGCCGCAAGTAATGGCAGCAATGGCGGTGCCGGTGATCCGAAAGCCGACAAAAAACGCTACAATTACATGGAGAATGTGCTCCAACACATCATTCAGAAGATATCAGTGCACGAAGACGACAAAAAACTACACAATCAAATTCTTCATTCGGTGAGAGCGTTAAGTTGTGGCATACGCCGTTATCACAAACTAACAATGGACGACTTTTTAGGCAATCGAAATTGTGCTGGCAAAGATGCGTGAAACTTCTGCACTTTTTTCAAAATTGTACACGCGTACCTTCTACGGCGGCAGCTTTTACGACAATTTGAAAACAGGCAAACCCGATGAGTTTGACATTGACTTACTGATGCTTTTATCAAAAAAGCAAATCTTTACTGTGAAACCTCTTGCCGAAGCGCCTGGTTTTGTTACCTTGCAAGTGACAAACAAAGAAGACTTGACGTATGTTGTTTTGTCAATTTGTATCTTTTGTTTTTTTTGTTATTTGTAAACGTTTGTTTTGTTTTGGCTTGCCTACGCAGTGAATTATCGGAATTATTTGACGGTGCTTATCTCTGCACCAACAAAGTATTAAAATGGATGGAAAGTGTCGTCTCGAAGACTTTAGCAAATCTACCTACGAGTGGTACACAAAACATACTACGTATTCAAGACACTGATTTCTTTGTGAGTTATCCCAAAACAACAATACAGCGACGTAAACTTAACCTAAAAATTGTTATACTCGTAGATCAAGATTGTTAAATCCGGACCTGCATTTACCATTAAATTAAATGGTGAAATGGATGATAAGCACATGAATTTTGATGTTGACCTTGTGCCTTGCTTTGTTTTCAACGCCACCTTGTGGCCCCAAGGCAAATTTCGTGCTAATCCAGTGAAAGAAAAGGTTTGACACATTATGCACACACTTTAAGGTTATGTTTCTTTAATCAGCTTAATTTTAGACTGATTTTTTCATTGTACCGAAACAACCGAAAGGTAAACTTCCTTGTGCCATGAATCATTGTTGGCGTTTATCGTTTCAAGAACAGGAACGTAAACTAATCAGCGGAAGTCGTGCGTTGAAGCCGTGCATTAAACTGATCAAAAGGATTCGGGATCATTTCCAACACAATGCAATTAGCAGTTATTTTATTAAAACCATGTTTATGTGGAAAATTGAACGCGATGGTAAAGCATTCTTTGAAAACAGCTTGAGTTACGTTTTTGTTGAGGTAATTTTTTGATGTAATTTGGGTTGCATATTATATTTCTTTCACTAACTTTGTAGATGTTGCAAATGTACGAAAATCATTTACGTCAGCGTAAGATTTTATATTATTGGAATACTGATAACAATTTGATTGGTTCCTTGGCGGATATCGTGCTTGATAATTGTAGCAATCGAGTGCGACGGGTTATTAATGATATTAATACGAAAGAAGCGAACAATCCGTATTATGTCGCCAAATTCTTTTTGAGTATAAAATAATCCATTTCTTGTATTACAGTAAATATTAAATAGTACATTTTTTAGATGAGGCAGAAATTGAGGAGCTTAAAATTGATGTACCAGTGCCTGTGCACGCTATTACAGTTGTTAAAGAAATTGCTAACGACAATTGTAATAATGGTAATGGTAAACCAGTGAGCAACAAACAGTGTAATTGTAATTGTAATATTGCACAGTTTGATTTGGCAATGGCTGAAGTTCGAAATGAACTGGCTGAAGCTCGCCGGGAACAAGAAATTTTAAAACTTGATGTGTTAGATTTGTTGCGCGTTGTTGTTCAACGTTTGGATCAAATCGAAACAAAACTTACATAATTTATGTAACATATATGTTTCATATATGTTTTTGTATTTTAATAAATGTTATGTGGACGCATAACAAATGAACGGGTTGTGATTTTTTAGGATATGTTTACATGTTTTATGCGACATAACATAAAATTTTTGCGGTTAACTATTTTAATCTAAAAATTTGGGTTTTTATAAAATTATGAGCGAGTAATGAAAGTAATTGATTAGTTAGAGGTTTGAATATGGTCGGTATTAAAATAAATGCAGTTTTTAACCTCAAAAACTCCCATTTCATTTCATCAATATTGATGAATATACTGCAAGTATTTGTAGAATAGAAACCTGTAATGTCGGTAATAGTTTATAAATGGTTCGGTTTGGAGCAAAATATTCTTAACCTATAAAACAAATGATTCCACAGTTTTTAAAAGCACTAATATCAATTTTTAACCTCAAAAGCAATAATTTTGTTCAGTGTTTGAATATAACATGTACTTTTAGTTAATCACAATGTTAACGTCTATGGAAGCAACCTTTCAAGAGATCAATAAGCGGGAGATTCATTTGGACGAAGATGAAGTCAAACATACTAACGAACGGTTGAAGATTATGTTGGACTTTTTTATCAACGATTTCAAAACTGATCCCTTCTTCGCTTCAATTTTTGAACGCTGCTTTTATGGTGGAAGTTTCTACGATGGATTGAAAGTAGGAAAACCAAATGAATTTGACATTGATTTGGTGTTTAACCTGCAAGACTTTAATCCTGTGCTGTACAACGACGTCAATTATCCTGGGTTCATGCAAGTGCAATTTCGTCATGTGAATGAAGAATTGCGCCAATTGCTTGATTCCAACCAGTACTTGAACATTAAGAAAATAATGGCATGGTTTCAAAGTAAAGTGGACATTACAAGCCAAAAATTAAAACCTTATACGGGAGATAAGACAAATGTGACATTAAATAAGGTAACAGCTACCAAAGGACCAGCGATTACTTTAACCATTGTGGATCAATCAACTGGTAAAGAATTTGAAATTGATTTCGTTCCGTGCTTTAAGTTCTCAAGCACACAATGGCCTACAAACTATAGGAAAGTGACAGATTCAGATCCCAATGATCAATTAACTAAAGAGGTTATGATTTACATTACTTGTGTTGACAATTTGGTGCTAAAATACTCATAAACTATTACAGTTTCTGGTTGTTCCTAAACCTAAGGTGAGCGAAACGCATTTCCGACTTTCTTTCCAAGGCCAAGAACGTTTTATACTTGAAGATAAAGGTCATATTAAACCTGCTATTCGTCTTCTCAAGGTAAGTTAAATACAAAATAATCAATTCGTAATTGAAAAAGTTACAAATACGTTGAATTAATATTTTTTTAAAATAAGCTCTACCGCGATAAAAACAACGATGCACCTTTGGTCAGTTACTATTTGAAGACGGTGGCGCTGTGGGCTTTGGAAGATCCCAATTTTCGTTACGGCAAGGAAGGATCGGAGACTGTCAGCTCAGTTTTTCTTCAGGTATTACTCAACGATTAGAATTATTTACAAAATAATTATAGAAAAACGAAACTCATAAACATAATTTTTGTTTACAATCAAGTTGTTGGGAAAACTTATCAAAATGGTGGAAAATGGAACAATTCCGTACTTTTGGATTAAAAGGTATAATTTATTGGGGGAAGTTTCAAGGCAGTACTTGATGGGTTTATTGCCACGTCTTAGGCAGCTTCAGAACGCTGTCCAGATGGAAGATAGTGCCGAGGTCAAACGGTTGTTTAAATGTCATTATTAAGTTTCAATACCTATATACACGTTGTTTAACCTATAAAAAGGTTTAAGTCAACGATTTTTTTGTTTGGTTTTGGTTGTTTCTTTTACTTTATTTTAATTTTAATGATTTTGTTTTTGATCATGACAGTTTTACATGACAATTTTTATATATTTTAAAGGGAATTTGTATTATTACTAAAAAGTTCTGTTCAATATTTGTATTATTCAATAATAAATGTAGGAAATATATTTAAAAAACGAGTTTTATTGTTTATTATTGAAACATAACCTTAAAATTAACAATCACAAAATTATTTACTAAAATGAAAGGTATTTTATAATGACATATGTTCCAGTCAATTACCGACATTGCAGATCCCTAATATACAAAAAATTTGTTATTTTGAAAATATTTGATGAATTTTTAAGTTTTAGGTTATAAACAAACGTTAAAAGATATCAACTATTGTTCTCTTTGGGTTGCCAAATGATTTCTTATGTTTTTTTATGTTATTAGTTAATTTTACCAAACAATAAACATATTACTTTCAATTACCGACATTACAGGTTTCTAATCTACATTCAATTTTTGAATGATATTGATAAACATTAAGACACACAATGTTTTAAGTTTTAATCAACGGTTTTAACTGATATTTAATGTTAAAACTAATCAACTACTAATTATACAATTTTGCGAATATGTAAATAATGTGTTTAGTGGGTTATCTAACATGTGTTCAATCGTATTAGATTGAATTAGATGTTGATAAACATGTATTGATCATAACCTAAAAATTTCTTGATGCAAATTTAAAAATAGCTTTGCTTTGGCTCGAAATCTTCAATTTTTCATCTTTACCCAGCGAATTGTGTGCACTTGTAGGCAATGACTCATTCAAACATGTTTATATATAAATGTGCAAAGTCATCAAACAACTCCCAGAGCTTTCTTAGGTTACAAAACTTTAAATTCTTAAATTCCATACAGTTCAATGGTTCAAATAATGTTCAAGGCTTGTGACTGAGTTTGTTTTTTCTTGTTTTTAATCAGATTTTGGTTAAACATTAATTTTACGCTATGGGAAAGAAAAAAGGCGTATCATTTGATCAACTTCTTGGGGTCATTCATCGCAATGAAATCAAATTAAACAAAAACGAAGTTCTACGAACCAACAAAACCCTGAAAAAGGTCACCGATAAGTACTTGACCGAATTCCAAAAGGATAAATTCTTCAAATCGATCTTCCAACGCTACTTTTATGGTGGAAGTTACTTCGACGGACTTAAAGTAGGCAAACCAGATGAGTTCGACATTGATTTGGTGTTTGTTTTGCCTGAAATTGTTCAACCAACAATTATCACCAACGACAACGATCCAGGTTATGTTCGTGTGAAACTAACCAAACTACAAGCACTGAAAACAACAAAAAATGACAATCTTCCAAGCTACGAGTAAGAATTACATAATTTTATAATCCTGATTTAGTGTTTAGTAAACAAACTAAATTGCAGAGAGATGAAACAATTAGTTGATGAAGATGATTGCTTAGCAATGGATAAAATCAAGAGCTGGTTTCAAAGTAAAGTCGACACTGCGAACAATGCAACCAAGAACAACAAAAGCGGATATTCTTTGGTGAAAACCTCCGTTGGTGGACTTGCAATTACGTTTACAGTCCGTAATAATAGCAGTGGTTCAACATTCGACGTTGATTTTGTCCCGTCGTTTAAGTTTTCCAAAGCGCAATTACCATCGAACTGCAAGCAAGTTCACGGCTTTAATCGTCAGCTACAACTGACTCAAGAGTTCTTCGTCACGCCAAGACGCAATGGTGAGCCGACCAAGTCGTTTTCTTTTCAAGGACTGGAAAGAACAATTATTCATGACAAATATTACTTTAAACCAGCTCTACGTCTTCTCAAAGTAAATTATACATAAAAATTACATACATACCTTATTTGTTACTTTATTTATATATTTTTTAAAACATTTATTACTATAGTTATTCCGTGACAAGCATAATGGTCCAATTAAAAGCTATTTTATCAAAACAATTGGCTTGTGGGCTTTGGAAGATCCCAATTTTTCATGTCATGCAAGCATGACAAAGGTTTTTATTCAGGTGAGAACCTAACCTTAATTCGAGAAGACCAAAACATTTATAGATTTGTGATTTTTAGTTACTGGATAAAATGATAGCGGCTGTACAAACCAAGAAACTTCTATACTACTGGAATGATCATTACAATTTACTTGAAGGCAAAGACCCTGAAGATTTGAAACTGTTTTTAACTCGTCTTGAAGAGCTGTCATTTGCCTTCAAAGTAGGTGATGGAGCAATGATCACAAAACTCTTCAAATCCAAATAGTTGTCAACATTATATTTGGTAATTCCTGTATTTTAACCCAGTATTGTAACAATTGTAATCGATTTAATAAATAATTATGCTGTATTGTGAAAGTTGTTGATTCTAACCTCAAATTTCATTCTTTACTAACTACTTCATTCTTTAATCTACGAGTACACATTATTAACAGATAACACGAGTCACAAAATATAATTTTATTTATTAAAATAGTTTTGTTTATTGTTTCTGTTTAGATCTTTTTGAACGCAATGAACGGATTAGAAGTTGCGCTTCAGGGTGTTAACAAACGAAGGATTCAAATGGAAGACATAGAAATAAAACGAAACAATATACTGTTACTACAAGTTACTAACCTGTTTATTAACGAATTTAAGAAGGACGAGTTCTTTAATTCCATCTTCGAACGCTATTTCTTCGGAGGAAGTTTCTACGATGGTTTAAAAGTAGGCAAGCCTAATGAATTTGATATTGATTTAGTCTTTACACTACCACGACTTGCAAATCCAACTGTTATCTGCTATAATTCGTATCCTGGTTTTGTTAAAGTGCACTTACCAGAAATCGAATGTCTAGCACGCACTTATTACCCACCACGTTATCAGTAAGTTTAATATTTTAGGTTAGAATCATAGCACCATCTAACGGATCCTTTGTTAGTTCTAATTTCTTGTGTTTTTTTAGAGATATGAAAAATTTAGTAAACAATGACAATTATCTAGCAAGGAATAAAATTATGCGATGGTTTCAAAGCAAAGTTGCCATTGCAACGGCAGCAATTGATCGCAACTTAAACTTAAACTTTAGGTTGCGGACGGTTACTGTCACAAGAGGACCAGCTGTTACTTTAGAAATTGAAGACTTGCTAACTTATGATTGGTTCTCAGTGGATTTAGTACCATGTTTTAAGTTTACGAATAGTCATTGGCCTAGAAATTGCAAGAATATGTTCAGTAGTTTTTGGAATTCTGATCAAATCACTCAAGAGGTGTGTTATTTTTATTTGTATTAATCTATATTGTGGGCAGACGGGAAAGACTAGCCTAATTTGAAAAATTTTGATTGGCTCAAAGTAGGCTACTTGGACATTTTTTTGCTTGATATTGCAGAAAATCTTTAAATTACCATCAAATTATAAAACAATTACTGCAAATTAGAGCTAAATAAGTACACTTTAAGGTGGTACAATATCAATTGTAAATATTTTTGTTTAGACCATCTAATGTCATTCACTCTGAAGTCAAAATTATTAATTAGAGATGTCGCTGATGACAGATTGAAAGATGAAAGATTTTTCTCTCAGTTTAACCACGAATTCTCACAAACAGGACTGCATTTAGCATGTTTACCATTACCAAAAAGAAGATACTCATCAAAAATTGTACAGAGTTGATCTGTTTCACAAAATCATGATTCGTCAAAGTAGGCGTCGGCTCACATTAGGCTACTATGCTTATATATGCTTTGAATAACAATTCATTAGTGTTTTGTTTTATTCAGTTTCTAGTAGTTCCAAAATATAATGATTATGGTGTTGAATGGTTTCGCTTGTCTTTTCAAGGACAAGAAAGGCGTTTAATTGAAAACAAAGGACATTTGAAACCTGCCATTCGGTTGCTTAAAGTATCTACATAAAAAATTAATGCTTTGAACAAATTATTTATACATTTCTTGTAGTTATATCGTGATATATATGGAGATCATCCAATTAAAAGTTACTTTATTAAAACAATGGCTCTGTGGGCTTTGGAAGATCCTTCATTTAGATATCAAGGACAATCATTAAGCATAATCTTTTTACAGGTTATATAATCTATGAAATTAGTGTTTTAAAATATATTTATTGTTGACTTTTATTCAAGATGATGGAACGATTAATCAATTATGTAGAGGAACGTCAACTTGCATATTATTGGAATGATAAGTTGAATTTCTTTCCAGAGGATAATAATATATATTTAGGACAGTTACTCTTCAGACTTAAGAAACACTACCAGACTTTTTTGTCTGGCAACGAAATTCTTATCACGTACATATTCAATCATATGACTCCAGAAAATTATAATCCAGAAGGAGAAATTGAGGAATGTATGTTTTGGTATGACTACCAGAGGAAAACTGGTCATTTATGGTCGAATGAAGATGAGAGAAGATTTAATCAACTATATAAATCCAAAATAGATAAATATTTGATACTAAAAAAATCAAATTCTTGTTGGGCTTGGTTCAAATGGATTGTAAAAAATATTTGTAAAGTTTTTATCTTATATGTTGTAGGTTTGAATGTTTTAATAGCAATGAAAGACATGAACAAGAAATAGTTAGGTTAGATTAACCTAAATTGACGAATGTACTCAATAAATGTTAGTTACATAACTAGAAAAGAAATTAAACGATGTTTGTTTTAATGTAACTTAATAATTTTAAGTTATAACCTGTTTTAATCCTATAAGACATTATTTAAATTTTTTGCTAATGTTTGGTTATGTTTTCAGCGTTTTGAGCAATGGCGTCCAATCTACTAGAAAAAACGCTGAATGAAATCAACTCCCAGGAAGTTAAAATGGCCGATATGGAAATAAAACGTAACAATGCAAGGTTGTTAGAGTTCAGGGATGTTTTTATCGAAGCGTTGAAGAAGGATGTGTTCTTTGATGCTATCTTTGAACGATGCTTTTTTGGTGGAAGCTTCTACGACGGTCTGAAAGTGGGAAAGCCTAATGAATTCGACATTGATTTGTTGTTTTCTCTTCCTAAACTTGCTGGAGCTACAATCATCGCTGATGATAACAATCCTGGTTTTGTTCAGGTTAAGTTGCCTGATCTTAAGCAACTTATTAAGAACCAGTATCCGCCTAGCTATGCGTAAGTTGTTAAGATATTATAGACATAACATAACCTTAAAAAAGTGGGTTACGTCATTTTAGTGTTATCCATAACCTCAAAATTGTTTTGTTCCAATTTTAGGGATATGCAGAAGTTGGTCAACGATGATAATTATCTAGTTGTCGATAAGATAATGAAGTGGTTCCAAAGCAGAGTAGACAAAGTGAAAGTTGAGATGAATTCCATGGATTTGAATTTCACAATTGAGAAAACCATTGTGATGAATCGAGGTCCAGCTGTGACGTTTACAATTCGTGATAATAAAACTAAGGAACATTTTGACGTGGATTTTGTTCCTTGTTTTAAGTTTAGTCATTCGCAGTGGCCGGAAAACTACAATATATTTAATGATTTTGATCCGAATGATCAGTTAACCAAGGAGTTTTTGGTTGTTCCCAAGCCGAAGGATGCTTTTTCAAACACGTACTTTCGACTTTCGTTTCAAGGTCAAGAGAAACGTTTGATTGAAGACATAGGACATTTGAAACCTGCCATTCGCTTGCTCAAGGTTAGTCATGATAAACATAACCAAACATTTTGAACTCTAACCAAAATGTTTGATTTGTGGTGATTTTTTCAGTTGTACCGAGATAAATACAATGATCACAAGATTAAGAGTTACTTCTTGAAGACAGTGGCACTTTGGGCTTTGGAGGATTCGAGCTTTCGGTATAAACGTGAAACTTTAAGTTCAATTTTCCTACAGGTAACTTGACGTGTTTGGTTCTGGTTTAATACTATATTTTAAAAATTATTCTTTTTTGGATAAAGTTGTTGGATAGATTGATCATCATGGTTAGAAACGAGAAGTTGAATTACTATTGGAAGGACAGTTTTAATTTAATTTCTGACTGTCCTTCGCAATATCTTCGAGATTTATTGTATCGCCTCGTAAACCATAAAAAAGTCTTTGAGTCTGGCAACAGCGATAAAATTAAAGCCATTTTTAAAGTTAAAACTACTGCTGGATTGGCTACGGATGATTTGGCGGCAGGTTTCAAGGGGTTGGGTATCAATAATCCAGGTCAAGGTTTACAAGTAAAACAAGGACAAGACTGGGGGCCAACTATAGCTGCAGTTGGTACAACAGCCGCCGTGGTAATAGGTGGAATTTGGGGATTTCTTAAATATAACGCAAACCGTCAGGACTAGAAATAGTTCTGATTTTTTTAAACACATCCTATACGATTATAACCTTCAAAACTATTTGGTCACAAGTTATGGAGGTTTTAAATTTTTAACTACTTTACATTTTTTTAGTTTAGGACCTAAAACATAACCTAGACAAATATGTTTGACCTTGGGATAAAAATGGTGCTTGCTATAAATATTTTAACCTCAATGTAGTAAATTTTAATAGAATTTGTGATGATTAAAACTTATAAAACAACACACAAGCCATTGTTTTTTTTAAATTTAAAACCTAACCTACAAATTACTAAAAACGACTAATATGCTAATCTACTAACATTTTATTTGCAGGTTATTGAACAATGGAAAATCAATTTGAAAAGGTTTTGAACGAAATCAACACTGAAAAGGTCCAATTAAACCCCGATAAAACAAAACGTATCAACGCACGGGTGGAGGAAGTGCTAGATGTCTTCATTCGCGAGTTGAAAAAAGATAATTTGTTTAAATTTATATACAATCGTATATTTTTTGGTGGAAGTTATTACGATGAGCTTAAAGTCGGCGAACCGGACGAATTCGACATTGATCTGGTACTTACATTTCCGAAACTGTCAAATCCCACAATCGACAACGATGATCAAAAACCAGGTTATGTGGAAGTAAAAGTACCTGGTCTTGACAGAGTGGATAATAACAACTACTGTCCAGATTTTAAGTAATTACCTCATAAAGATATCGATGAATGCAATAATTAAATCTTTTTTTTAAAGGCAAAACTTTGCCAAGTGTTTATTAGAAAATGGTGTCTTAAATATTAAGAAGATGATGACATGGTTTCAAAGCGTAGTTGATAAAGCTGTCAACAGAATGGACTTTGACAGGTTAAGTTTTGAGATAGTAGATATTTCCAAACCTCGTGGTCCTGCAATCACGCTTCAAATTAAGGATACTTCAACATACATGTCGGAATATTTTGATTTAGATTTGGTTCCTTGCTTCAAACTCGACGCTAACACGCACTGGCCAGCTAACTTTCGTGACTTTAACTCCTTCAAGTTTTTGTGCAGTGAGCAAATCACGCAAGAGTTTTTTGTCATTCCAAAGTACAAGAACGAGGCTTCTTTAATGTATTTTCGGTTATCATTCCAAGGTCAGGAAAGGCACTTGATTAAACATAAAGGACATTTGAAGCCGGCTATTCGACTACTTAAGGTAATTAGTAGTTAATATTATTTGTCTGAGTTCACACATAAAGTTAAAATTTAGAAACACTACGCTGCACTGGCTGCACCACGCCTTCTATAAGGCGTGTTTACCTGTCAAAGTGTAGTACGTTTGTGTGATAGTAGAGGGCGCTGTAGGTTCAAGATTATTTTTGACATAATGTCAAAACTGGTTGTTTTTATTTATTAGTACGTAATCAGTTGTATTATACTTAGAGTTTTTTTTTCATTCAGTTGTATCGTGATGTGCACAATTCAAACCAAGACAATCACTACATCAAGAGTTACTTTATAAAAACTGTAGCACTGTGGGCTTTAGAAGATGACAGCTTTGTCTACATCAACAAGCCTTTAAGCGTAATATTTTTACAGGTAAGAATAGGTTAGATTTTCCTTAAACGTGAATGTTTAATAAGTGTAAATAATGATTGTTTTGTTTAAAGTTATTGGAAAGGTTAATCAAGATGGTCGAGAAACAAAATTTGCCGTATTATTGGAATGAACGCTTCAATTTATTTGCTGACCATAAGCCCGATTACTTACGTGGTTTACTAAGTCGTCTACAAAAAGATAAAGAGTTGTTTACATCGCCATATTCAAAATCTTGTGATATTAAGATTAAATTTGGTTGTATTGATTCACTTGTTATACATTCATATCAGTCAGATAGATCAGACGTGTTAAGTGATTCGGATTCATCAGATGAATTTGTAGAAAGCGTTGATAGATTAAGAATCAACAATACTGATAATTATCCATCAAGTTCGATAAACTGGAATGTTGGTCCCGTAGTTCGTAGAACTTATTCGACACGTGCTGCGGTTGTAGAAGAAACTGAACAAGATGCTAGTAATGGATGGTTGGGGCCCGCTGTTATTGCAGTCGGAGCTGCCGCCATTCTTGGAATTGAAATTTTTGCAGCGCTGCGTGATAACCAAAGACGCCAAAATTAATCGATATTTTATTAGGTTGTGGGTTCTGGGTTGTATATACCAGAGTTTCCAGGTATATTTTAATTTGGAATTAGTTTTATGGTTTTCATTTATAGGTAATAAACAAATCTGATAAGATTGTTTTCGGATAGATTAGGTAATGCGCTGCTGAAGAGTTTGACAAACATTATGTTGCTGATGATACATTTTTAATGAGATACATGTTATATTTTATCAATGTTATTAATAAAATATTTTTAATAATTTGTGTTATATAAACATAGGTAACTTGGCTTCCGCGCCATCTACTGATGTATTCGCCAACATTAATAACATGGCGGTGCCGGCGGCGGCGACGACCGACAGGGGCCAGCACGCGATAGTAGCACCGATCAACAGAGGCCGCTCGACGATAGATAAAATGCATTGAAATATTGAAATGAAAAGCAGAGATTCGAGGCCCAGCAAGTGACGTGTCAGCATTGAATATGTAATTTAGGTTGGTAACTCATTTGCAGGAATGAGATTGTTACATTTTAATTCACATCCCAAGTAAACATTATGAGGCAAATGAAGTATCACTTCAATCGATATCTATTGAAAAAAACTTTTGGAATATTTGTAACATTTAGGTGCGCGATAAGTAAATTCCATGAAATCCATGTGTAACCTTGTGGTGGACGCGTTATATATTTTTTGTATTAATTCTTGCACTCGTTGCGAGGCCTGATTTATCGGAGCATTTATGTTGACGGTAGCCTATGTTTGGTTAAGTCGCGTTGTTACTGCCGTAACTTACGATGGGTTAGGACCTGTGGATGCAAAACTGGAGAGGTGCGCTGGATCTTTTACACCACGCACCTATCAAAACTTAAGTAGGGGTTGATGGCAGCGGCACTTGTGATGCCAACACAACACCAAACTTCGTAGCGCACAATTCGATCTTCGGGCACTTAACGAGCGTTAAGCGTATAATATTCATTCAACATATAACAGTATATATATAGGCAGGGGCGTGTTCCTAAACTTGTATCAACCGGTTTGTTTTTTTTTTAGGAGGGGGGGGGGGTAACCGAATGTTCGGTTGCGGCCGGACTAATAATAAGTTGCTACCTATAAGGCGCTACAAATTGTAGTGGGGGTAGTAGGGATTTCGAGAATGATTAAGATTGTGGTCCACTGAAAAAATTTGTTCAATTAAAATTTATTGTAAGTACTAGTTGATTTTGGAATTATTTGTAAAGCAGTTGTTATATCGGGGGGGCAGCAGGTTAGCGTAGCGCAGTCGTTCCCGTGGCGTTGGTACGTAGCGGTATCACACCGTGAACGATTGTAGAGTGGTATTGGGAAGTGAGAACTGTGTTGATCGAACAACGTTCTGTTTGCGAGTGAATATATTTGTTATACCATTTACAATTACAATTTATGCTCTTGCGCGCACGGAATAACAGTACCTATGCAGCCAGTATTCAGCGTAGCAATGCACGTCGGCCCGAGCAAAAGCACATTTGTGTTGCAATTGCCGTATGGAGCTGTGGTGCGGAGTTGCTACATACAACTCATGGGAATTTGTTGAACAGCGTCGCTTGGCGTACGGAACGCGACATGGGCTGGCGATGGTGTTCCCAATGTTGTAACCACTGCGCATCACCATGCGCTTTATGTTAGTTGCGTTTTTCGCCGGATGTTTGCTGCGAGCCATCAACTGATTACTTGGAATTGCTTGGAATCAAACAATCGTCACGGTCGCCAGGGCGTTGTTACAAGTCTACGCACAAACTATAAAAAACCGGCCAAGTTAGTCAACTACCCCTTCAATACAAATAATAACGGTTTAAACAATTAGATGATAAGTTTAATAAAAGGGAAAAGTACTTACTCGGTATGTTTTCAGATAATACTAACTTTATTTTACAAGTGTTACAAAAAGTAAACAACATCCTTCCTCAACTTCTTCTAGCCTTACGTACCTCTCTTACTTACAATAATTCAACCAATCACATAGGTATACTTTATTTAAACTAGTTGCGCAGGCTCACTTCGGCTGTGATTCTCCATAAAGCTCTTTTATCATCCTCTGCTGCTAGGCAAACAACTTATCAACTACAGTAAACAATAAATTCTAATCTAAAATGTACTTCCGTTTTCTCTATTGCGAGAAACTCCAAACGCGTTGGTGTCATTTGCAACAAGCATTTAATAATTGTGGTTGTAACTAATCCCTAGAAAACCCAAATAGGCATGATTCATGATAATGAAAGTATCGACCATTGTATTGTCGGAAACGCGACACGCGATGTGCTTGCGCTTCACATTTGCGCTCGTCCTCGACTGTTTATGTTGATTTACAGTGTCGACGCATAGACCACACTGTGCAAACTGGTGGAAATCACCGATCAAATGGAAACGGTGGGAAGTGGTGGAAAGGAACGTCATTTTGCTTGATTCCTTCCTATTTGTCGGAGGGTCTTTAAAAAGCAAACGTTTGTTAGTTGTTGGTAGTTTCTTTTTTCTTTTTTTGAAGATGTTGTTTTCAAGATTGGTGTGGGACTTTTAGGTTCCTCGCCAGGACTCAACGTAATCTCAACGGATATAGCCGACCACATGTATATTTTATTTATCTGTATTTATATCTATCGCTATAAACCACAATTTGAATTAAACAATTTCGTAAACTTACAAATAATGCAAAAGCAGAGCGTAATAAAACACTCGCTTAGAAGATGGATATGGCTTTCTGCATACTGCATAATACTGCACGAGTCGTCGCATGGACGTGAACGGAACATGCGCGCCATGCGTACGTACCCACAACAACAAATGTTGGTGCTTCGAGTGCTTAGAACCGTGTGGCGGAGTTTATTTGTACTGCGCATCACCCCGCCCACTGGCGGGCCAACCATGAGGTGACCGCGGTGCGTGAATCGTTAATGTAAAAACAAAATAGTTACTGGCCTGCTATTTTGACAGCAACATGGGCTGGCCTCTCTCACAAGAGCTTTAACGCCACTGGCTCGCGCATTGCTTACCCCCGTCGCCATATTATCAATTTGTGGTACATTGGTGGACGACTCCCACTCCATGGGCTCAGCTTCGGTAGAACCGGAACTAATATTTCTTATATTATGAAATAATTGTCCTGTGGTCTCGTACCCATTGATTTGCGGATTATCAATTTCCATATCTTCTACTTGTACCAAATTGGTGGTCGATTCCCACTCCATAGGCTCATCATCAGTAAAATTATTATTTCTTATCCTTGATTTGTTGTAATTCTTATGAACAAATTTGGCCGACCCGAGGCATGTGCATGTGTGAGTCTTCATGGCGCCAGGATGCAGACAAGCTAGTTATCTAATGATAACGATCGTCGGAGAAAGGGTTTTGGCGATGGTCGTCGAAAAGTTGGTGGTGACCTTGACGAAAAGATGGTGGCGACGACGACGGAAAGTTGGTGGTGACCTTGACGAAAAGATGGTGGCGACGTCAACGAAAAGTTGATAGTGATCGTCAACGAGAAGATGGTGACTACAACAACGAATGTTGGTGAAGACGTCGACGAAAAGATGATGGCGATCCTCGACGAGAAGTTGGTAGCGATCATCGAAGAAAAATTGGTAGTGACGGAAAGATGGTGGCGATCCACAACAAGCTGGTTGCAGTCGACAACAAATTATCTCTTGGTAACTCACAAGTGATCGAGTCAACGTATAACTGGTTACTGAATACTTGCGAGAATGGCGCTAATATTATTGTCATAAAACACCCGGTGATGGTGCCGACAACAACGAAATGTTGTCGAAAAGATGGTGACGACCTCGACGAAAATTTTGTGGCGATCGACAACAAGTTGGTGGCGATCGACAACAACCCGTGCTGCTTAGACCTACCAGCAAATTCACCTCAACATCGAGACTTCTTACAACAAACTATCATCCGCACAACAAGTGCCTAAACGGTCAGCGAAAACAACAATCGCTGATAAGCGGGCAAAATCACATCGTGTTTTAAAGAATTCAGTGCTTCATTACAAACTCATTACCAATGTGGTTTTTCGTCTATTATATTTAATTAAACCTGGTGATAAGTACAACATGTAGGTACTACCAGAGAAGAGACACCTTTACATACATTTGCAAATACAATCAAAAATATAAGAACAAATAATGCGATTTAGATGATCTATAGAAGAAAAATCACGTGAAAAGACATAAAAATTCTTCGAAGATAATAGGTATGTTGTCACGCTCTGCCGCGGCTTCAACATTGGCTCCCTTCCAACTCCGCACGCATCGCACCTGTTAGACGATGTCTTCGGGGGGATGATAGGGATTGATCCCGTTTCCGAAGGCCTCGCGACAGGCGTGGCGCCGTACTGTGCGGTGCCGCGTTGCCCATTCCTCACACATCAGTTGGCAGAACCTCGCCATTTCAGGTTTTTTCCTATTGTGACCTCGCAGAGCGCAGCACCACAATTCTATGGGACGATCAGGTTCTGATGAGTGTTTTATAGAGATGGTCGTGCACCAACTAGGCTATAGTGAGTAATTCTTGGTGCAGAGGGTCACGGACGGTCCCCAAGCTTTTCTGGTACCCTCACCAAGGAAACCCCGCACGGTCCCACGTCATCTGGAGAATGCCATCGTGCGTAACACATTTAACCTCCCTCTAAACAAACAAAACAATTTCTTTCTCTTTCTCAAAAACATCCACGCTTGGCATCACCACATCTTCAGCTTCATCACGCCAATCTACTGTTTAATCCCTCTGTGTAGACTGCTACATCAATTCCGGGTTAAAACGAAGCAAATATACTTTGATTTTTTTACTAATAACTAAAGATTTAGAATTCGTAACTCCAACGCTGTTAATCAATATCGCGCTTGCGCATTGCATCACAAGCGCGCCCTGGTGACTGGTCGTAGCTTCAAAATCTGAACCAACGCCTATTAGAGTGGTCACTGGCAGAGACTATACTGGTGAAGGTCCCCTGCAGTCCCCTGGAAAAAGTTTAAGAAGCCCTGCTCTAGCACTTTATTTAGCGACATCTGTGAGAAAGTGTATGACTATTTGACAGTTTTATTATATCCAACACAATCCAACACATGCACCATCATATATCTATGATTGTAACATCCCTTACTGTGGCTGTGGCCTGCCGTGGCCATAAATAATCGATTAAACATTGTGAAGGAGCTAACTCTCAAACTACAATACAAATCTTTGTAGAACAAACACTGCACAACGCTAAAAAAGCCTAAAAATACCAAAACAATTGATAAAATATGGTGAGTTGTTTCTATAAAAAATCAATTAAATTAAAGTTCCGTAAAATATACAATTACTTCTTTAATAATTTATGTTTTCATTGACAACAAAAAGGTTCATGAATAGATAAATGTTCCAATACGTTATTATGAACCGAAAACAAACGCAGAATCGATCGCTGGACGACAACGACGATCTGTCAGAGCCAGACACGATGAGAATGAATCGTGATAGCCGCGACAGAGACTTCACCAAGTGTCGCGATGACGACTCCAATCTGTCGAACGCGACATCCACACACTCCGACAGTCATGTAATGAATCTTCAAACGACACCAACGCCGTTAAATCCCAGTATGTGGTCTGGTATGATGGGAATGACCTATCCGATGGTGGGCATGAACATGATCATGGATCCCAATGTGATGACAATGAACAATTATGGTATGATGCCTCCAATGAATCCCATAATAACGACCACAACTGAATCATTATTAACAACACCTACAACTGATACTATTCTGTCAAATTCACCAATGAAGGAGATTGTACATTGTAAATCATGTACTTTGTTTCCTCCAAGTCCAACAGCTCCAGCACCAACAACAAGAGAACGTCCGCCTGGGTGCAGGACTATTTTTGTGGGTGGATTACCAGAACATATGACAGAGGATATTATAATGGAAGTGTTTGAACGATGTGGAGAGATAACTACTTTGAGACTGAGTAAAAAGAATTTTTGTCATATACGCTTTGTGTATGAAGCATCTGTGGATGCTGCAATTTTTTTGTCTGGATATAGAGTTCGCATTGGGTCTAATACAGATCCACCAAATACAGGAAGGTTGCATGTCGATTATGCACAGGTATATTAAAAGTTTAAAGATTTAAATAAATACTACAAATTTATTGCATTCAGGCAAGGGATGATCAGTATGAATGGGAATGTCGTCAAAGGCAACTTCAACGCGAGCAGAGACATCGAGAACGCATGGAGGAGGAGCGGTTAAGGCCCCCATCACCTCCACCAGTGGTACACTACACTGATCATGAAGCATTAGCAGTGACAGAGAAGATAAAACAAGATGATACTTTTACAAAAGCTGTTTTGGTATGTTAACTTTATTTGAAACTTATTCTACTTTATGTTTCTATTAATTTTTAGGTTGTGATCACTTGGTTAGAACGTGGCGATTGTAGCAAGCGCAACGCGAATACTTTTTATTCCATGATCCAATCCACGAATTCACACATAAGGCGTTTGCTCACCGAAAAAGTCCAATACGAAGAAGAACTACAGAAAGCACGCGAGATAATGAAAGGACGCATGCAAGGCATTCTTCTACAATGTGAGTACTCATCAAAATAATTTTGTTGCTTCTTTTTACGTAAGTCATCGGTAAGTATGAGGGTCGGACAATCACGAATCAATGTGCTCACTTCAGTTCAGTAACGAGCCAATTGACAACACATTTGCTGTTTTCTGGTCAAAGAACGGTCAAACATTCGGTGTAAAACAACTAATTTTATCGGTAGGTAAATTGAAAAATTGCTCGATTGGACGTGGAAACAAACAGCATATGTGAACGAGGTTTTTGGGTAGAAATTAAGTGATTTAGCCATTTTCGGGGACAAATGGAAGTAAAACGCAAAACAGAATGATCGTCTTTTAATCATTTATAACGCCAAGTATTAAGAGGTTAGGTCACTCTAGATACCAAAAAAGGCTTATTTTTCTTTTTTCACAGTCACAATATTTTTTTGTGAAGCGATTTGAAATTACAATTTTTTTTGTCATGGTCCACGGCCGGACAAACTGCTTTTGAATTATTTTAATAATAAACCAATAATTGCTATAGATGTACGTAGGATTTGTGACAAAATGGCGGATTTCCAAATTCAAGAGTGAATAACTTGGCTAATAATAGTCAGATAATTGTTAATAACAAGTGAACAATGCAATATAAAAACATAATTCCATGTACTTTCATAGACAATGTATATGCCAAGATATATTCCAAATTTCAAGTCATTCGGTTGAAAATGATCTGAGTTATGACTCCAGCAACTTAAAAAATGCAGTACAGTGATAAACGCGTTTCAATGTTTCAATGACCGCATATAATTTTTATAACTAAACATTTTCAACATACAATAAACCAGGAGTAATCAAAATGTTGAATTTGATCTAAGAAAACTTCAAGAAAAACAATAAAAATATTTAATGATAATTCTAGAGTGGCCTAACCCCTTAATTAAAATATAAAATTTGAAATAAAATACACGATCGTTATAACCGCAAATTAAAACCTAATACCTTAGCCGCTACACACACTTTTAATTGTTAATGTTAATAATTAATCATGATAATCTGGAGTATAACTAAGTGGTTCATTTGCGTATGTGTGGCTGTCTCTCTCAGTCAGTCAAATAGAGCGCTTATTCAATGCTGCGTGTCACAAGAAGGTCTGGGACCATTTCACCAAGGCGCAGCGAAAGAACATCGAGATGTGGAAGAAACAGTCGATGGTACGTACCCCTCTAACCGAAATATTACACCCTCACATTCCTTGTATTTAGTTCACATTCCATTCGAAGAAGCGCGTTTGTTACGCGCTTTTACGACTTTCTGGTTCTGATTATGCCTACTATTTTGTTGAGTATGTGTAATTTCTATCCTCCCGAATAGCGTGTGAAGATGAAGGCTCGATTGCAAACTCTAGAGTGATTTAATCCGGGTGCCAAATTTATAATAGCGAGATATTGTAATTGTGATTGGTAAGGTAAGCTAGAAATTGAAACAAAATGCAAGCGATATGAAGGTAGGTACGATGAGTTCGGTTCTCAGCCGATAGGGAGACAAACAAGCCGCCGAGTATAGTCACCATTCGAATATTGCAGTTGCAATGAGGCATTTGGCGATTATCAATCGCGAAACGGTTAGCTAGTATTTTTTTCTTATCTTATTCCATTCAATCTTTTCCTACTTTTGATCGATCGGGGCCTACTTGTACAAAATCATCATTGAGAGTTTGGCGCACCAGCAACGTTAACTGAGTTTTTGGTGGTTGAGATTTATTTCGTTTTTGATTGTAGCGTTAACAAAACAAACACGTAATCGTTAATTGTGTTTGCATGCATAGTTTTGATGTAGTTAGTAATCTTTTGGGGGTGTTTGTAGGAGATAAAAAATGTGCAAATCGAATTGGACACTGTCACTCAAGAGCGAGGCGATGACGAAATGGATGTTTCGGATGAAGAGGAAGCGCTGCCGCGAAAAAAAACCAAGGTTGAGCCTGTTCAAGACGACAACTCTCAACTAAAGAGTGAAAATAATGCGTTGAAGACACAATTGGAGGCTTATAAAAATGAGGTTATTATTTTTTTCTTTATCATAACCTAAAAATTTGTAAAATTTAAAATTATGTTTTTTTAAGGTTGAAGTAGTTAAAATGGATCTTCAAAAAGAATTAGAAGATAAAGAAAAACAAATTAAAGTCCTGCAACAAACACTTCATGGCATGCAACAGCAACTTCTTGATGTGAAAAAGAAACAAGTTGAGGAAGAGTCGCGAACACGCGATTTGCAAACCAAATTAAAACAACAAATCATTGAAGGGACCATTAATTTGGATGATACCGAATCTGAAAAGACTGACTCGATGTCTTCAGAATCTTCTAGTCATACACCGCCGATATCCAACGGCGGGAGTGTAAATACCGGCACGCAGGAAGGAACAAGTCTAAGTGATTCACAAGCTCGATTGGTTGGTATAATCTCTGCTTTCCTCAATGTACACCCCTTTGGTGCGGGATTAGATTATATCTGGTCGTATGTGACTAAACTAGAGTCCAACTTACGTCCGAGTGACCTCGAAGTGTTGATGTCACGTTTTCCTGCTGTTTTCAGTCAAGAACTTGTAGGAATCGGCGCCAACATCGAAAGACGATGGTTATTTAATGCATTTAAGTCAAATGATACATCAAGCCGTTAAAGAATTTTGTTTTTATTTTACATTAGTAGATTATATATCTCATATGATTTCGATAAAACTTATAATAGAAAAACTCACGATTTTAATATAAAAAAGTTAATACTATATTATTTAATAAAGGCTCCTGAGAAATTTGGAGACCCGACCGTTCAATATAAAAAATATATATAAATATTGTCAAAAAACTTTGAATGTTAAACTGCTAATACTTAACAACAATTCATCTGAATGGTGGTTTCAAACTTTTAACCACCGCCTTCTTGGGTGTTTGGGCAGCCAAACCTTGCCGACGAATCTTTCCTAATATTTTCAACGACTTGTTTTCTTTTTGATTGCGTATCCTCGGTGAAGCACGAGTTGGTATGCCTATCGCCATTTTCTTTGACGGCGATGGTTGACATTCTATAACCAAAATTAAAAACCAACATTTTACAAAATAATTTAATAAATATAAATTGGTAAAGTTACAGGTATGGTAGATAGGAAGGTAAAAATGATAGGTAAATAAAATGTTGTATAAAGTTAAGTAAGTTTGTCACGGAAATTAGTCAAACTCGCAATGGCGTTGTGTATGACTTCACCAGCGATGGCGGTGAGCGACGTATGAATAATCCCACCTTTAAACAATGCGTTCTCCGGCCGGTTGGCTCGCGTAACAAAAGTGGAATCCATGCCTTCATCAACAACTTCAGCCCCAGATTCAAACTTCCTCTTCGCTGTACGTTTCACCGCTTTGGACGGATCGGATAAATTCGTGACAGTCATTCCTGAAGTGCTCGTACTCGACATCGTTGTGCTCGTACTCCAACCGGAATCGCCATCTTCCAATTTCATCACGTGCGTTGTGTGAAGTTTACTGAACACTTCCTGCATGTCTTTTGTTACCAAACCACGCTTTTCGAGTAGAACATGCCAGGTTTGTAACAACTGCGCGGACTGTTCCATGAACTCCCCACGGGTTTGCAGTTCAAAAGCTTGCATATTCACCAAAGACTCAAACGTGTGTTTCTGTAAAATTTAACACCGATAAAAAAAGTTAAACTTTTTTCAGACTTAAGTTATCAAAACCAACTACTTACATCGTTCATAGCTTTAATTGCTTCAATCTTCAATTGTGCCTTCTCGATTACACCTTTCAACTCCGGATTATTTTCTTGATATGTATTGATTTGTTCTTTAACCAGAGTGATTTTATCCGTAATCATTTTAATATCGTTCTCAAAAGGAATTGAACGTCGTCGAAGACGTTTCATTGTTTCAATTAATCGTATGTTATGTTCTTTATCTTGTGACGTTGCTAACAAACCGTTGAGTCTTGTACGTTCATCGTCTTTTAATTCAAAACGTTTCTGTTGTAATTGTTGTTTAACAACGAATGAATGTAAACGATTTTCGAGTTGTTGATAAGTTTCGAATAATTTTTGAACACTTGCAATCAAATCTTCTGATACTGGTTGATCCATAACCTGTTTAACATTTAAATCATATTTTAAAATTTACAACATTTTCAAGTTAAAACTACTTACTGAAGTAACTGTTGTACTACAACAACTAAAAGTGACATTTGACAATTCTTTCTCCATATTAGTAGTAGTAGTAGTAATCTCTTCGCTAACTTTATCAGTACTTACAGTACTCTCTGCTGATGCAACAACAACTTTACTTTGTTTCAAAGCAGCATTTTCTTCTTTAAGTAATCGAATCTCTTCATTAAGAGCTTCAATAACTTTAATATACTCAGCAGAAGATTTCCCAACCGACACAATATTTTTCTTGACATTTGCTTTAATCTTTTTGGCTCTAGTAGCGTACTTTAGAGTATTATAAGTATCTTCAAAAGTCAAAGATGAAGGTGACACATTGGCAATCATCACTGTATGACAATTTCCACCCAAACTATCTTTTAAAATCCGGGTAAGTTTTGAATCCCTATAAGGTACATGTTTCTGACCATCCGCCAAACTATTAATACAATTACCCAATGCTAATAAACTTTTGTTAATGTTAGCACCTTCTGTGAATCGTATTCCTTTGCAACCAGTAGCAGCACCTCGTTCACTACCAGCCAAATCAATCATACTTAATTTAGCCATGATAGCCTGCCCAGTTGTTTTTAAAGTCATTTTCAAATAGACTTGAAACACGGCATGCGACCGACTACTTTCTGCATTTGAGTCAGTCGGGTGCTGCGTTCGGTTTTTGTTACCTTCATTTAAAAGATGAAACAACTCATCAGCGTTCGTAATTTTCTTGTGTGTTAAGCCCGCAACTCGTACACCAATCTGCGCATCCTCTCGGAGTTGTAAAGGTTTATCACTGTGTTTTAATAAATCCCGTACATTTTCATTGTAAACTTCAAGGTAAGTGACGAATAATTCAAAATCTCGCGTATCTGAGAGTTGCTCCTTGCGCATGAACAACTCGCTGATTGTTAACACAGTTATGCCGGGACTATCGGGTTTTCCTAACATTGTATAAGTTTTTCCGGCGCCTGTTGCACCATATGCAAACACTGAACAATTACATCCGTCCATTAATATGTCGATTAAGTCCCGTGTGGTGTAACAAAACACTTCCTCGTTGGTGGCATTATCGGGAAACACTCGATCATAAACAAATTCAATATTTTTGTGTTGTTTTTTGAGTAAATCACGACGGCGTTGTTTAACTCCGTGGAAAAAAAACGGAGTGTCTTCTTGTTCCGGATCGAATGTTAAGGAATTTTCTTCGCGACATTTTACAACTAATCTGAATACAATTTAGACATGTAAAGGTATATGAAATAAAATATTTGTTAATATTTATTTACCTGGTATTATCGCCGGTTTCTCTTTGATTTATTGGTCTAACCCTGATGACAACGCGAATGTTCGCACTTGGTGGTGGTTTAACCCGATTAGTTGCAAATTTGGAGATGTGGCGGGGTGTTAAATCCTTTCGATTTTTTGTCATGTTGCCTGTTAGAGGATAACCACGTTTAATTATTGGATTCGAATATATTGATGACTTTGATTTGGACATGGAAGAGGTACGACGCTTGGACTTCATGTGATTTGAATTGTATACATGATGCTCAATTGTGTACCCGATTTAGGCATGTACGAAATTTAAGAAAGAGTTAGTTATTAGTGAAGGATGAAAATGGAAGTGAAAATGAAAATGAAGGTGAGAATGAAGGTGAAAGGAGGAAAGATAAAGAAATAGATGGAAGAAAGTTGAGAAATTAAATAAAACCAGTAAATACCTCTGACATGTAACTCCGGACGTTGGATCAGTTTCCTTGGTTGCGTGATTAAACCGTGGTGCTGATTAAACAGCTTTGCCACTCGATGTCAACTGGATATAAAATACGTTAAAAGCGTTAAAAGACACTCAAAACACTTAAGAAGATTAAAGTATAAAGTACGATTTCAACAGATCTCAACCATTTTACACTGTAACGGTTATAAAATCAAACTTCAAACGCTACAAACGACTACAAACGAAAAATGTGAATGTCAAACAAAATGTCAAAAACAGTCAAACGTCATATAAAATTAGTTTAAATTATCATAACTAACTAATATACAAGAGATTATAAACAAAAAATAGAATGTAATAAAGTTATAATTAAAAGTTTAATAATAAACCTAACGGATTTAATCATTTAATGCAAATTAATATTATGACCTTGTACTTTGACATCTCCTGTAAAGTGAGGTTAAAAACGTAGATTTGGCAAAAAGTAGTTGAAAAAAGTTGAAGCAAGTAAACACGAAACATATGTTGAATTAACAACAATCTACCAAATTAAATTAATAAATTAACTTTTTGTTAAATATTTACTTGCCATGGATGAGTCCAACATTCCAATCGATATTAACACCAACAAACTATTGGATTGGTTAATATCTCGTCGTCATGTATCCAAAGATTGGCAGAACAACATCATCAAAATCCGTGAAAAAATCAACACAGCTATCCAAGACATGCCTCAACACGATGGCATTATTAAATTATTATCTGGCCAACACATTAATTATTTCCACTGCGTGAAAATCATTGAAATTCTTAAAGAAACTGAAGCAGATACTAAAAATCTGTTTGGTCGCTATGGATCACAAAGAATGAAAGATTGGCAAGATATTGTGAGCTGTTACCAACAAGATAACATTTATCTTGCTGAAGCAGCTCAAATTCTGATGAGAAATGTCAGTTATGAAGTGCCAAGCTTAAAGAAAAGTATTGCTAAATGCGAGCAGGGACAACAAGATGCAGATAAAAGGATTAAAGACTATACAAGAGCTGAAAACATTGCAACAAACGATTTTAATTCTACCTGTAAACAATTAGGTATTAAAGGTAAAAATATAAAAACAGAATTGTTAGAACTCTTAAAAGAATTACCACTGATTTATAAAAAAATGGAATTCAAAGAGTTACAAGATGGTATTGATATGTACAAATCCTTTATGAATTATCATTCAGGAAAAGCTGATAACTTACCTGTTTTACCTATAATGTCATATTTAATTTCACATGGCAATACAACAACTTATGAGTATACTTACGGTGAAAAACCTGTGAGTGTAGAAGAACCAGCATTAAATGCAGATCTAGATGTTAACCAACAAGAAGATTCCAATATTGACTTTGGTGATGATGTACAAATTGATTTTTCATCTTTAACACCAGAAAAAGAAATTGATTTTGGTGATCCCATTTCATTGAATGAAGGTGACATTGACTGGGGAAACACGTCAACAACAGAAGAGGAATTTGAAATCGTTGATATGGATATTAACCTAGAAGAGTCTGGAATTGTTGTGGAAAATTCCGGTTTGGATGGTGGAGTTGCGCGTGGAACGGATGCTTATACTATTTTAGATAACCCGAAAACTCGTGATCAGATTATTAATGATTTGATGGAGTTGAACGCGTTTTTAAAAATGCGTTTGTTCGAAATGGCGAATGGAGGTGACATGATGACTATGCTCGATGGTCCAAATGCTGTAAAAATGCAAACCATTGAAGGTGTTACTTCAATGGTTGATCATGTAAGCATTGCACTTGAGGGATTAATGAATAAGAGGATTTTTCATTTGCATAATATTAAACATTCGCCAAAATTTGTTGATATGTTGACTGCAACTTTGAAACAAAAGTTGGAGGTAGTTGATAGGATGAAGGAGAGCAAAGAAGTGGTTGCTGGGAAAATTGTGGAAAATGCTAATCAAATTAAAACAATTACTCCTGTTATTAAACAAGTTATTGAGAAAACTAAGATTTTACAGAAGCAAATTGAACAAGATATTTCAAAAAAATACAAAGGACGGGTTGTTAATATTGTTGGTGCAGTTAATCAAATGTAATTATGGTAAACTTAGGTTTTAGGTATAATTGTGTATATTTTTTATGTTTAAACATTTTAATCATTTAGTAGTAATGATGGATAAATGTTTAAATGTATTTAAATTGATTTTAACAAAATTATGGTGCGATTGTGGTGGGTTTATTATGACATATAAGTAATTATTTAATAAAAGTATGCTCATTGTTTTTAATTCAACTTTTATTACCTTTTTGTTTTAGTTTTATTGTTGAGTATCACAATGTTGTTGGTTTGTGCATTTTCGTGCATTTGTTTTTTGGTGTTGGTTTAGTTGCCTACGTTGACGCAATTTAACTTTGTTCAAGAACTTTCGTAAACTATAATGAACTATAAAATGTTTTTACTTAAAATGAACATTACCATATAAGGTAAATATTCAAATGTATACTACGGGATACTAGAAATAATGAATAAATAAAGGTGGCGATGACTTTACCTGATTAGGTTTGATTAGCCATATAGCAACGTCGACGATCGCGGCGACTTTCGTCACTCATCGCAACTTGTATTTTGTATTCATACCGATTACAGCCATATTACAGCTCTCTACACGCGGCGTATCGACCCGGGCGTGCCATTGCTTACCGCGCGCTCCACCGCCATCTTGGATTCGCACGTTGCCCATAAATGGGCATTTGGTGGAACCGGCTTTTAGATTGGTTGAAATCGGTGACTCATAAACAGGCAAAAATATACAATTTTGCAACCGAAAAAGGACATCACGGTACTTAAATTGCGCCGGCAGGACAACGAGTGCGATAATAATGACATTCTCGAGGCGCAATTGCGAAGTTTTCGCGTTGATAACTTTGTTATAAATAAGTTTGAAAGTTGGCGCGGTGAAATCGCATTGAAGCATAGCTCTCCTAGCGAACGACAATACAGCGCCGTGATAGTAAACCCACCAACTCGATTCAATCCGCGTTGGCCGTGTATGGTCTTATTTCAAATCGTTCAAGAGCAAAAAGTTAGCAAAGCGTGAATTATTGCGCTTTTTAATTTGTCGTCAGCGATCGCGTAGGAACGGAGCGAGCGCCGCGCATGCGTCCTGTCAAAGCCGGCAGATCAACGTCCGCTAGACCTCCGACGAGTCGCGTACCAACGACGTACAGTTCGCTAAGTCCGGTGCATCTGGTGCGTTTACAATCGTTTAACCACACGTTCTCGTTCAGAAGTACCATCCGCCAATCGGTTAATTCAATATGGTAAGTGAACAATTCTGTGCATCGTATTGTGTTGTATTCTGATTGTGTCGCGTATGAATTTTTCGCAAACGCAGCCCGACACGCTGCGAATTTTATCTGTGATACGTCGCTGTTCATGTGTGTGTCGGCCATATCGCCGCTATTTTTGCACGCTTTTTTTACCAACGCACGAAAATTACGGTGGGTGCGTGTGTCGCGCCTGAACACGACGAAAGTCTGGAATCGTACACCGCGTACGTATTTTTGCAATCGCCAATTTTGGCGAGATATTTAGGACAGACAGAAAATTGTTTCTTGCGCCGGATGACTCATGACGCCTCGCCCATTCATTCATAAAATCGCACGGTTGCACGCATTTCACGCCGGCAAAAAGGGCGATGATGTCTGAATCCTGCGAGCCCTTCAATTTAAACCTATCATCTATAAACTCAGTATAATTTCGGGCGGCTCCCGTTGTCAGTGCCACCGCAACGGCAGTGAGCAACGAATTTTATGGTTAACATTTCGCCGGCGTTCAGGTTCAACCGACTGTAAAAGGAGAACGCCGAACGAAACGCCAACTTACACCGAATTGTCTGGCTTAAAACCTTGCGTACCGCTTGGATGGTTCATTAATTAACGCTTTTTGGCAATTAACATGAAATGCGGAAACAAATGATACATTCATAGCTGACTCAAGAACATTCTAATACCATTTATTTGTATTGAATTTAACAAAATTCTTGGTAAAACGAGTAAAACGTCTCTCGATTTATCACCTTATGATTAATCATGACTCAATTATCGCTACACAATTTATCAAGAGCGGTGATATTTTTACATATTTGTAATCTCTGAGGTTTTTACCAGATTTGTCATTAATGCATTTTTAGTTTATGCGCGATGATAGTTAGCAATCACCTCGCCGCAGGCGGAATCATTCGATTGTCAAGGTTATGAACAAATGCAGCGTAACATTGGATTCTAGATTTGGTCGCGACTTGCGTCGCGTTGTCGGCGAGAGCAAAACAACGCAATGCAAGCGAGCAAGCAAGGCACACGCGATGGATGCGCACATGGTGCAATAAAATTACGCATCCAAATCCCTCTTGCTTCTATACACGTCGCCATAGCTCACAAGTGGTGGTTATTTTCGGATGAATTATCAACCTCCACTCGCGTTTCGACTAAATTTAACTTGCGAGAATACTTTCCAACGCAAATTTAGCAATATAGACCTAAAAATCGGACGTGGTGTCAATAAAACACACAAAAAGTAAATAAAACTCTCAAAATAAATAAAATTTTAACACTTTTAGGTCGTAAAAACTTTAGTTAATGACATTTTGTTGATTATTTTTGTATCTACGGTGCTTTATCTAATATGTTGTAAACTTTTTTTTACTAAAAACAAAATGGTCGAATTATATTTAAATGCTTTGTTTATTAAAGGCGTCAGGAGTGACGGTATCTGACGTGTGCAAGACCACCTACGAAGAGATCAAAAAGGACAAGAAGCATCGTTATGTGATCTTTTTCATCAAGGATGAACGACAAATCGACGTGGAGGTGATTGGCGCTCGTGATGAAGAATACGAGCAGTTCCTTAGCAACTTGCAGGCGGGAGGCGCCGGCGAATGCCGCTACGGTCTCTACGACTTTGAGTACATGCACCAATGTCAAGGTACATCCGAGTCCTCCAAGAAGCAGAAGCTTTTCCTGATGTCCTGGTGCCCCGACACCGCTAAAGTCAAGAAGAAGATGTTGTATTCCAGGTAATTTTTCATCCTTCAATGTGGGGGCATATGTTTTATCTTATTTTTAACTTTCAGTTCGTTTGATGCACTGAAAAAGTCGCTCGTCGGCGTACAGAAGTACATTCAGGCAACGGACCTGTCCGAGGCTAGCCAAGAGGCCGTCGAGGAGAAGCTGCGTGCCACCGATCGCCAATAGTTTCCTACCTATCCTTCGATCGCTCGATTGAGAATAATATTAATAATGACTGTCACACTCACCCCATTTTCTGCAACTCGTTTTTCCGGCGTCGGACAACCAACATCTAATCAACGGCAACCATTTTGTACGAAACTGAAACCACCACCCGCAAACAACAACAACTACATCTATAACAGAACGAACAACAAACAATCCAGTGACGAACGGACAACTAACAACTTATTGTAAACGTAATGAGATATATGCCGATTTTTATACATTATAATGGAGTAATATGAAATTGCGAGCCAGCAAAGTAATAATAAAATGAACACGTAAACGAAGGTAAAGTCGAAAACGGGTGGCACTATTTATATAAGTATTTGATTATTTAATAAAGCTTCATTTTTAAACTGTAGCCAAAGCGAGTGTTTTCTTTCGTCACACGTGCTGAGATTTTTACCATTTTCGTTTAGTTTACGATTCGATTGAGTTTTGTATGATATTAGATAGTTTATGTGATGTGAGTGTCAATCGAGTTGATAAGGTTAGGATTCATGATGATTTTGTTCACGCCATTCAATTTTTTATTCAATTCCATCATTATACGTGTTGCGATGATTACTTTGATACATGCGGAACATACACAAAGCAATAGCACAAAATAAATAAGATTTGTCATACATTTTGTTAGTTTTATTTGATTTCTGTGTTTTATTTTTGGTTTGTTCCGCAGGCGAAATGACATCGGATTGACAGCTTGGCATGTCAAATTGTGTTCAAGGTCAAAACTGAAGGAGAGCTGATTGAAAAAGTTACCGTTATTAATTTGCAGTGATTTGTAGGTTAATTGTGAATAGAAAAATATTCATCCAACATTAGAATTTTATTGCCAACATCTATCATTCAACAATTTATTGTAAGTCTGCGGTCGCATAATCACGACCACAATCGCCATCTATCAATTCTTGTTTATTCTTTTATATTTTATCATATTAATCATCGTCTATTATTACAAGTTTTGTCTTAATTCAATCACCTTTTCCCTGGGAAAAATAGATATGAATTTAGTCTTCGTAACAAGTGGAATAAAAATATACCTAGATAAGTTGTGCATACATCTTTTACAACTCGCAATATCTCACATGAATCATAAATATCGATACTCTCTCCGTATCATTATTTATTCAAAACTATACATCAAGTATTCAGAGTTCTGCCCAGCGGAAAAAAAAACATTGCCGAGCCGGTACACCTACTTAAAGTAACACATGAGATTTTTCGCATTTGCATATGTGTAGTTGGTTGCCTAGTTTTCAGTTGGTTGTTTTCATAGTTTTGTTGTTTCATTCTGGGATGATGAATTGGAGATGAGAGCGTCTTACTTAAACGTGGTTTTCGTGTTGTTTGTTTTTTATAATCCAGGACATACATACATCTAACAGTTTGCGACTAGCAGCAAAGGTAAAAGAAAACGACAAGCAGACGACTCTACTCGATATCGTCCTCTTGCATCTTCCTCTCATGGGCGACAATGCGCGGTGCGATATTAGGCAGTCTGTTGATAAGAAGATGGAACACTTGTGGTTGCAGTGTTTGCTGCAGCACCTGTAGAAGCTCATTTGGTTGGCCACACACAGCCACAGCATTGGCAAGATGCTCTACACCATTTTCTAAATCTCCTGCACCTAATAACTCTTCACCAAGTTGCACTTCTTGTAAGAAGAAACGCTGCACAGCCTCATGGTCCTTCATGTTAGGGAAGCTAGTAATGTGACGTTTGCCGGAACCTGCCGCTTTCTTCGCTCTTCGTTCTAAAAACATTTAAAAAAATGTTTAATGTTATACAACCCTTTGGTAATTTCAAGGTCAAAGCATGCTAGGATACACACACACTGCAGTGCCCTTTAAAAGGGCTTTCAACACTTTCACAACATTCGTATTTAATGCGTTTTGATTAATAAGCGAAAAGACTCACTCTCTCTCAATTTCCGCTTGAAATCCGGATCCTTATGCCGTTTGTGGTCGAAATAAATGCAATAACCCAAAAAGAGCGTGCCGCAGACGCCCGCAGCGATGCCCAGCGCAGTGCGCGGCGTAAAACTTGTCATGATTCCTTGGGACTAGGCTGCTATGTCGTGTCGCGAACAAATCAAACCTCCAAGAGTTTTCACTTGCGTGTTCCTAGGATTCGATGCGTGAGGACGGTGACAAACAGGCGCTTCAAACCGCTCACAACCTACCGTCCATCACGTTTTCGTCCAGCGACCCGACCCGTGCCGTATCAAACGTACTAGCTAGCACGCGCAGGATCGCGCTGATAGACAGTAGATCGTGTGCGGAAAAGAGATGGAAGTGCGTAGAAGTAAGTTTAGATACGCGCCTGTCCGATGGGTGTCGAATACACTTCGGGTAATTTTGTCTTGTGATGTTAGCGATTCAGGAAAGTGTCAAAGGAATTAATTGACTTTTGTGTTTTATTTTGTGCTGTATATACAATCAGAAACCATGCAACGAATTCGCGTTTATGTTTGGAAACAATGTTGCAGAGAATGTTTGATTTCAGGAAACGGAAGTTGTATGAAACTTCTTTCTACTCCTGCTAAAATCTGTCAAAACTGTCAACGCATTTAAAACACATTGAAAACGTTATCTGCGCCCTCTATGTAGTAAAATAACTACAATTCATTACAACTGAACAAGTTGTCTAATGTTGTCTACAATTCAATTTGTTTAGTTATAATAATAATATTAAAATAAGTTAACAAAATATTTTGAAATAGTTTATTATATTCGTTTGATGCGATTTATTTTTAAATAAAAATATTTGTTCAGTCCAGTTCAGTTGATACACCGCCTCTAGCGGCGTTCGTTGTAACTAACAAAGCGTCTCTGCGTTTGCGCCTGTGGTTTGCGCCAGTTTGCGCATCTTTACAGCGCCAACGCTGACCAACGCCAAACAAATCGCAGAACATAAACGCAACAAACCCCGGTCGATGCGTTGCCCGTGTATTTCTATCGCCAAAATGAGCGAAGTTATTCTTCGAAAATAAACAAAAAATCATAACAAAATAATCAAAATAAATTCCATTTAAAAGACTGCGAATGGTTTATATTTATTATGTGATAAAAAGCAGTATTAAGTGTGAAAAAATAACTTTATTTAACTAAATTGTGACCGTGCACAGTGCTCGTACAAGATGGCCGCCTGTGTTATTGATAATATCAATCCTGTGAACGTTGAGAAAATAGAAAAGTAAGATAAAACTTTTATTAAATGCTTTAATTTATTTGCTATATTATTAACAAAGTGATGCTAACTAAATATTTTTTGTTATATAGTTTTATAAATGACTCTTCATACAAAGAAGCGCTTGAATCATCGGCGAGCTTCAACACCCGTTTATCGATTGAACGCCGTATGCGTTTACCATTTCTGGATAGTCAGACTGGAGTAGCTCAGAACCATTCACAATTATTTATGTCCAAACGCCAACGAATGCCAGGAATGGTTCCCGGCCAAATCTACTCATATCCTCGTCCAAGATGGCGTAAGAAGCGTCGTCAGTATTTGCTAAATACCCGGCCATTTGGTAGATTTGAAGCTATGGATGAATCTGATCTACATAGCATTTCACAAATGGAAAACCCAGGCATTATGCAAGATAATGACAGCAAAGACAGCCAATTACTTAAAGATGAAGTTGCTGCCAAGGAGTGGTATTATGATGATGCTGAATTACTTGAAATGGATCCTTATGATGAACCAGATCAAGATAGTGATCTAGATTATGAAGAAAGTTATAGTAGGAAAGCTAAGAAACGAAGAGGAACTGGAAGAGTAAGTTGTTTTTGTTCTGAAAAACATAAAATATCATTTGTATAATGTTCATGTTTGTATTTATTAGGGTCGCGGAAGTGGTGGAGCAAGTGTGGACACACCTGGAACACCCGGAAGAAAAAAGGGAGGCGGTCGAGGTCGAAAAAGGGCGTCGATGCACAACTACGAACCTACACCTGGTGATCCAGACAAACCGTTTTCGTGTGAACGTAAGTATACACATCACTAACTTTAGTACTCAGTACATACTAATATTTTATGTTTGTTATAACTCTTTATTTTGCTTACAAACAAACGTTTCGGCGTTTAATTTTAACTTAATCACTTAAAATTAAAAATAATAATTAGAAGATGGCATTTTAGTTCATAGTGTCCATATACTAGTACTGGTATGATAGTGGTCACTAAATATTTAGAATATTCTTTGAACATTATTGTACAAAAATTTTGCCTGAGCATGAAATCGTTGAGACATACAGAGGCTCTAAAATGTGCTAATATTATTAGAAAAAAATTGGGCTGATTGGGAATTGGATAATTTGCGTATTTGTGTAACAATTGTGGCTTTACTTTAATCATTTTGGGGTTAGTGGGTTCACAACTTAGGATAATCTAACGAATATTAGCACATTAAAAATTTGTAAATTTAACAGTAGTCTAATCAATTAATTATTGATTACGTAAATAGTACGATAGTGTTCCTATATACGCTTGATGCTTAGTGCTTTTTCTTCTTATTATTTAGGCAGGGACTCGAACCGAAAGCGGTTTTTTGTTTAGTGTAAAATTTTTATGGTTAAAGTTAAAACTATACTTGGTTAAAAAGAAATTTAATTTTTAACCTTTTTGCGTTCTAATTTCGGTTCGGGTTCGTAAATACTGGCGTTTTGGTTCACGATAACTTGCTTCGTTTGTCTTCGTTTCGTTATTCATCATCATTCAACGTCGAACAACAATGCATCAATCTCAACAACCAGCCATCATTCAATCGAGGGAAATCGAAGAATAAAATCATCGGATTGTTTTCGGTTCTAGTCCCTTGTTCAAGTCACAAAAATCAAATTTTAGCTAAGCGTTCGAGCGTGTGTTGTTGACACTGAATATACTCTTCAAAATATTAATTTTATTATTAATTGGATTAATCAACTTTATTGGAGGGTGTTTTGTGGTCGTAATAAATAGTCTCTAGGTTTTGAAGAGTATACAATTGGAAATATAAAATAATAAAGCAATAAAGTTTGTTGAGTGGTAGGCAATCAAAATGTGAACAACAATTTCAGTTTGTGGGGCGCGATACAAGACGCGACCGGGCCTGACGTACCACTACGGACATTCGCACAAAGAAGGCGCTAGCGATGAGAATTCGCGCGAAGCGACGACGCCGGTGAGCGGTGGTTCCGGTGGTGGTGGTAGTGGCGGCGGTAGCGCGAGCGTGCTGTCGCCGTCGGTGCCACAACCGCCGGCGAATGGCGCGGGTGGCGGTGTTGCCAGCGCTGGGCCCTCGTCGCCAGCTGGCGGGGGCGGTGCGTCGCACGCGGGCCAATCGTCGCCCTCGTCGAATCCCGGCGCCGGCAGCGACGGAGAGACCTCCCTGTCGGCGGCATCGTCATCAGGAAATAACGTCTACCAAGATAGTTACGTGTCTTTCTTGAACCATCCAGCCGGTACTGCCATATTTCTTTTTTTTTTATTTTTTACCTTCCTTTTTTTATAGACGTGTATTTTTTTGTACCAATCTCAGCGAGATGGGATCATTCACTTTTGTTTCGATTAACATTTCTGTTCTAACTTGTGTGTTGTGTTTAATGCGTGTTTTGTGTGGAGCATGGGAATGTTTTTTTTTCTGTTAGTTTGCGGAGGCGTTTGGATTCTTTGTTTTTTTTTCAGCAAGAAGCCTGCGATGATTTTATTTTTAATGAATTTATGAAATGTTTGTATCTATATGTAAATTTTTATAATTATTTGCGCTTTGTTTTAAGTTTAGTAAAAACAAATATTTCAGAGTAAATATTACTTATGAAATGGTTGTTTCAAAAATACGGGGGATAATTTCAACAAGTTTACAATAATTTTATAACGAATGTTTTTGAAATTCAATTTCATAGAAAATTTCCTATAATTAATAATAAATTTAATTTCTTCAGGCACCCCAGGAAGGCGTGGACGGCCCAGTTCTAACCCTGCAGCAAACGCGCCTCAACAACAACAGCAGCAGCAACAACAACAACAAGCTCCACCGACTTTACCTCCTAATCTTCCAGTCGCCACACCACCACAATCAGACGATCCACAAATGCCGGTTCTGGTGCCAGAAAAAATCGACGCGCCTGCAACGACGTCAGTAGTTGCCCCGCCACCTCAACCACCGGTGCCTACATTACCCCCCGGCGAAAAACCTAAAGCCACCCCAAACCCATACTGCGATTTTTGCTTAGGCGACGCGGCCATGAACAAGAAAACCGCCGAATCGGAAGAATTAGTATCCTGCTCGGATTGCGGACGTTCAGGTAAGGGAGCGCCTTCCGCCGCGCCCAAAGCGGACGAGAAGCCTAAAAAGGGGCGCAAAAAGAAAGCTTAGTACACAAGAACGTCACACAACGTTAGTAATCACTAATCACAAAAAACGAGTTCCTTCTGAATTGAAAAATGCATAGTCATGAATGGGCAAACCTAAACAAATCTTATTAAAACATAATTTTACTTATAAAAGCACATCATTAATAAGAAAAATTTTAAGTGTAGTGGGGTGAATATTAGTTCTTTAAAGATATTTCTATAATATGGTTTTTGAGGAAAAGAAACTGTAAACTTATAGATCTATTCGAATTATTGGGAATCTTATCTTTTAAACATTTAGTACTGATGCAACCAAGAATACAAAATAAAACTATGTGTATTGTGTCGTCCTGTATAATCTATAATTATATATTTGTTACAATTAAGTTGTTACAAACCTAAATAACTAGGTTTTGTACTGTGTCGAATTTTGCAGCTTGAACAAACGACATAATCATTAAATATGTAAAGGAATTGATCATTGATTACATTATTAAATAGGCATACATGACTTTTTTGTTCAAACTGCAAAATGTTCACAATGGACCACAAAATAAAAGCAGATAAAATCAGACAACTAGAACATGATAACGGTTCAAGCGTTTCAAGTGAGAAAACTGCCAAAAATTAGCTAATTTTGTTTAGGAAATTTTATCAATATCACAAATAACACATTATTCACACTTTGTATGTTACATACTTACTAAACACATAATTAGTATTTGAGTTCAATCAAAGTGATGAATTTGTGATCACTGCGCTTGACTTTGTTGTCTTTAGTCATTGGTTTTTGAACGAATGTAAAACAAACGAAAAAAACACCAAGAAACAATTGAAAAACTAACAAGTAACAAACAAAACAAAAGAACGCTTTAGGAATAACGAGTAAGACGTACAATGTATGTGAAACTAAAAAGATAGTTTTTTATACGATTATCAAATGAAAAAAATACTTGAACAAAATTGGAAAGTGTCTTCCAAAGCTTGGACAAAATATTAGAAGAGAGAGAATCTGCATTTGCATTGCATTAGCACGTTGGAGTTAGTGTTAATCGTCAAACTCACAAGACCAACTTTGTTAGCTTATTGCTGCTTCTGATTGACTAGGTTGTGTTTTGTGTATTGAGTTGAAATCGGTTGAATTGTAAATGAATAGTTTTTGGTTGCATTTGCGAACGAATTTCGCTTGATTTATTCATTTCGAATCTAATTTACTCGCATTTTAAGTGGCATTTATTATTATCTATTAACTAGGCGAATGTTTTATTTTAATTATTTAGTTGTTGCTAAACTTATTCTTGTCAAAACAAATGAATCGAGATTGCAAATCTCGACACTCGCTATATTTACTATACTAGAACTTTAAAAGAAACCACATTGGGATCATTGTGCGGAGGAGAAGTCTTAGTTAGAGCGAATTGTTAATTAATTTTATTATTATTATTTTGAGAAGAGTTTCGATTTACAAACATGTTGTGAGAACAGTTATTTTCCAAGCATTACCTTTTACACTATTTATTAATTGATGAATGATGTAAACACGTCGACCTTTTAGTGCAATATTAATAAAAAGCAAGCGAAAAACAAACATCCAACAACGAGACTTGAGACATTCATTTGTGCGTGAATCGTTCAAAGTGCTGAAGATGTCAAGCGGTGCACTTCACAAATTATGTACATTTTTCTGATCGAAAGATTGTTGTAGAAAAGAAAAATTTATTTATTCGGTGATGAATTGATTTGTTTTATTTTTGGTGGCGATGACACACTATGCGAAAACAAAAAAAGAAAAGAAAAATTACGTAACTTGGAAAGTCACTGTTCTTCGGCACTTGTAACTTGAAATTCCTCGCCCTCTGTGATCCTTTCGTTGTTGATTAACACGTGTGTTGGTGTGGTGTCGCTCTTGACATCGCCATTGTTCGCTTCTCTCATAGGTCATCCCAGCTGTTTGCAGTTCACGGACAACATGAAAATTTCAGTGAAGAAGTACCGGTGGCAGTGTATCGAGTGTAAATGTTGCTCAGTTTGCGGCACATCTGATAATGACGTAAGTTTTTTTTCTTTTTAAGTTTTGCGCCATCTAACGCCGTACATTTAACTTTACCGCTCAATGACAGTCGCGCACCAAGTTTCTAACCTAGAATTTCTGTTATCGATAGATAGAAATTCAAATTTCATACCAATTATTTTGTTTTTAAAAATTACTCATAATATTTCTGTTTATCAGATGTTACACAATTATTTGGCGCCATCTAACGACGTACATTTAACTTTATCACAAAATGACAGTCGCGCATCAAGTTTCTAACCTAGAATTTCTGTTATCGATAGATAGAAATTCAAATTTCATACCAATTATTTTGTTTTTAACTTTATTTCATGAGTAATTTAAATAAAATTACTCATAATATTTCTGTTTATCAGATGTTACACAATTATTTGGCGCCATCTAACGACGTACATTTAACTTAGCGCAAAATGACAGTCGCGAACCAAGTTTCTAACCAAGAATTTCTGTTATCGGTAGACATAAATTCTATTTTCATACCAATTATTTTGTTTTTAACTTTATTTAATGAGTAATTGAAATAAAATTACCCATAATATTTCTGTTTATCAGATGTTACACAATTATTTCTTTTATACAAATTTTCAACGCTGTGATTGGTCAACACTCAAGGTTCCAGCAATCAGTGATTTTCTTAACCAAGGACGGCAGTTGCTAAGGCAACTGATACGTTCTTGTCGACGGGAAATTGTCGTTCGGTTGGTGATTACATTACCGATTATCAATTTACGCATGTTGCGCGATCAAATTGCATTCTAACCTAATAAGACAATTCGTCAAATAAACTTTGTTACAATAAATGTCAAATATTCCAAAGTCATCCACAAAAAAATGAAGGTTATAAAGTTAATATTCACTTATAATTACTTTTTTGTGATTATATCATCAAAACAACCGAAGATATCATCAACAAAAAAACTACTGAAGGTTACATTACGGTACAAACGGCGTCAATTACACTTATACAATAAAATAATTAATTTCTTAAATTACACTACGATAATCACAAAGACGATCTTATATTACGATATAAAATAAAGTATTACGGTTATATACAATACACCAATGTAAATTAACACTGTGTTTGTTTTTGCAGGATCAGCTGTTGTTTTGTGACGATTGCGATCGTGGTTATCACATGTACTGCCTCTCGCCGCCTCTGAACGCGCCGCCCGAAGGCTCCTGGTCCTGTAAACTGTGCATCGAAGAATTCCACAAACATTAAACCCCCAACCAATACTACCCCCAGCCACATTAAACAAACACGTCTTTCAAACGGCCATTTTTGTTTCATGTAACAATCTCATTGATTTCATTATTCTAGAACCTGTAAGATATAAGTATAAACTAAACGTAACATTACAAGTTTGAGAGAAAAAAATAACATGAAAAAATGATGAAACTTGTACAATAAAAAATAGCATGCATAAATGATGCAAGTGTAAGATTAACAATTTTGACACATATGTTCAAAATATTTACTTAAATTTTGATTTTTCTCAAAAAACGGTCAAATTTAATTTCTTTGATTACGAAACAAAGGCCTAAATTACTTCAGAGAAATGATGACATGAACAAACCCTTGGATATTACGATTACAATTGATTGTTTTCGAAGTTTATATTTTGTGCTTATGAAATGGAAAAAAAATTATAATTTTAAGTTTTTAACACTTTGTATCAATGTTACACCTTTTTGATTAATTTTGTTGTTGTTTGTGTCATTTTATTAACTTTTGTACGTTTGAACATTAATCCTAAACGTCGACTAAACTTATCCGATCGTTAAATTATCCAATTAAACTTTGAATTCCTTGATTATGTGACATTCGTTTGGCGAATTCATATCGAATCGTTATCAAACGATTTTAATTGGTTTAACGATATTTGCTGACTTTAGACGGCAAACTACGCCGCGCGTGGATTTAAATTCGAATGTAAACGAAGGCAGCAATTACGCACGCATGAAAAACATTCGGTATTGTTTAGCGCGATAACACGATTCGACTCGATAACAAAATGTACTGCTGCTCGCAAGCCATAAATTTAATTAACTAATTAAACAATTTGATACGTGTTACGTACACTCGCAATTAAACCGGATTCAAGAACTAATCAAGATTTCAATTGTTATAACTCATAGACTGTTTAACAATCAACCAATGACGAAATCATTTCTTGCTATAAAAAAACAGCAATAATTGACTAAAACTAACTAAAACCTAACCACATTTTGCAGGTTATGTTGTAGAGAACGTTCTAGATTTTGGCGAAATTGAATTTACCGCGTTGTGGTTGGTGAAGTCGGCCATGTTGCGGTAACGAGCCCAACCGAGCTTAACGATTGGTTAGCATGAACGATCTAGCACGATGTTACACGAATGAGTCGCTTCCTACTGCTTCCTACGCGTTGTATAAATTTTTAGGTGGGGGAAGTGTACGTGCCTCGCTCGTCCATGTTCTTGCTCCGCTCGCCAGTCGCTTTGTTCACCCAGCGTGCTTCGGACCTCCGCGCGGCGTTCTGCCATCCGCTTGCAAAACAAAAAAATTTCAACGCGATTCGCTGCGGCATTTCTTCAACATAAATCTACAACAAAACGTCGGTGGTGTGCGTGCTTCTTCTGGTTTATTATTGGTGTTCTGGATTTGATAAGTTTTTTTTACTTTGTACCTGTTTTGTTTGGAAATATTCGCGGAAAAGAAAGAAAGGAAAGTGTAGTTGCTTGTGGGACCAAAAAGTACGATCGCCAACAATAACAAGTAGGTTGTGTGTTTTTGAGGGCTAATATTTATGTTAAAACATTAAATAAATACGAATGTACGATATTATTATTTGGTTAAGATTACAATTTATCATATTTTTTGTATATTTAATCACGATTTGTAGTAACAACGCACTACGTATGCCGGTGTAATGCGTTTTATTGATAAATATGTCACGTAGACGCGTTGTGTCGGCGTGATGCACGCTAAACGCATCGTACGTGCGGTATTAATTCATTTTGAGCACGATTTGCGATTGTAATGTATCTGAAGAATGAAAATTGCAATGTTATTTGTATGCGTAGTTGAGTAGCAAACGAAAAAAAAGACAAAAACCATTGCGTACAAACAAAAAAACAACGATCGCTATACTTTGTGTGTGTATAACCCATACGTTTCTACTTGTTTCGACATGTATCGACTTGTTTGTGGTGTTTTCTAGCTACATTTCTACATATAGTCGTTTTGTTCATCGCATTCGTCGGTTTTAGCAGCTCTCTACTCGGTTGATGTGTTGTGTCGAGTCGTGTTTTGTTGAGAAATGCGCGAGCTAACATACATTTTGCTACGCGCAGAAACAAACGCACCAATCAACAACAAGTTGATCACGATGGCGTTTGTTTCAATTCGAAAACAAATGAAACATGAATTTTGATCTAAAACGTTTGTATCCAAATTACAATACCACTAAATTCTAACCGTAAAAATTCATTTCTTTGGTGATTTGCTACAAATTGCTTCAACTTATTGTGAAATTGTATTGTGAGTCATTTAATTTCGTTTTCTTGAAATTTTATGGTGTTATGGCGACACATAGTAAACTCACACCGGTGTGTGTTGAAACAAGGGCATAGAGGCTAGCGCTTGAACCAGGCAGGCAGATAGGGCAGATGTTAAACCTTGGTTTTAAACCGTTGGCGTTTGGTTTGGTATTTGCTGGTATTCGTCAGGGGTGGCTCATTCATTGGCGCGTCATTAACCACCTTTTTCGGATGCCAAACGGCCAGTTTCTGCATCAATGCACCAACGAATTCGTTTCCCCACAGCGTGAAACCAATTCCCTTTCGAAATTTAAGCTTTTCTATTAGAAATTAGGTGGTTTTGTAATTCTCTATAATACGTTGATGTTTAGACCAACATTCAACATGTAATTTTTTATTTTCAATTATATTACTTTTTACCCAAAGCGTTAATAAAATTAACAACACACAGATAAAAATGATGAATCATCACGTTTAACAGGAAATAATAGTAAAATATTTATCAAAAGCCATTTTGTTTTTCTTTTTTTGTGTTTTGAACAAACAGAAACATTTCACCTATAATAGTCATGAGAATGTGTATGTAATGAGTGACTGTGTTAACTATTTCGCCGAGTAAATAATTCGTACAGTACTCATACGGGTGACATTGTTGCGATTCGTTTTTGTTTCGTTTTGTGTCGTTTATATGTCGTACTCCTCGTATGTTAATGTATTGTGTTGTGGAACATTGAAACGCGACGTGAAGTATGACGAGTTTCCAGCGGTGTACGTGTGACCCCTAACTAACTAAGGCACTAACGTTTTTCTCGTTTTTATTCATTCATTACGCACTCTCACATTTGCACACGTACTTTTATAATACATAGAGTGTGCTGTGTGAAGGTAACAAACAGCGAGGACACACAATGCCTGCATTTAACGTCGTTGTTGTTGTGTTCGTTTGTTGTCGTTTGTTTTCGACACTCCAAAGGGGTCGCGCGTCGCGATTATCGTAGTTTCGTGATGGCCACATTAAACTAAATGTGTACTCGGTAAATTTAAGCGATTTTAAGTTTATGTAGATGTATAGTGTTTGAATTGAAAATGCGCGTTACTTATTTGCATATACGGATTTTGTACGAACGGATGGTGTTTGCGGCAATCAGACATGCACGGCCTAGTTGTTGTAAAATTGTGTGCGGTGGTTATTGTGGCGTGGTGTAATTATAAACAATGCGGAGCGGCGGCGCAACGTTTTTATGCCACAATCGTTAGACCCTTGCACTTTATTCCATTGTTTTCGCTGATGGCTTTAACTTTATTTAGTTTGCCATGGCGATGGCGTTTGTTTTGTTGTTTGGCTTTCGAGCATATCACAATTAAATTGCAATGCGAATCTACTGCAATTGCAATGAATTGCACTTTGTTTCACACTCATACTTCACACATTTGAGTTTGAAACAAACACTAATTGTTATTAAATTAAAGTGTAGTTTATTGAAACAATTTTTTTACTTTTTTAAAAACCACAATACAACCTTCAAACATTTTTACTTAAAACAAGATATTTCTCTGTTGTGTAATTTGTATTTTGTGAGTTTCTTGGATTTCTCGTCTCTTTGTGCGATTTTCATCAGCGAAACGCATCGCTTTGTGCTTTGTCCCGGCGTTGCGCGAGTAGGTTTTCCTTTGGATCGAAAAAAAGGCCTCATTATGCGTCTTCGGCGAAGAAGTGGAGTATTGAGTATAAGCCATGCGATGCCGCATCGAGGCTGAAGAAGAGCAGCCATGCAGAGAGCCTGTACGACCCGGGGCCGGCTACATCTACACCGATTACACCAGCCAGCTACACCGGTGTGCATGGCATGGTGTTTGTAGTGTGCGATTACCTCGGGAATCGTTTTCTGTGTATAGTGTACGATTCTATACAAGTCGGACAAAAGTTAAAGCTCGCTGCAAGCAGCCGAACACGTCGAGCGGCTTTTGCTGGTCGAACTCCTCGAGCAATCCAGCAACGACGTAGAGCTTCCTTCAAACGAAGAACTGAAAAGTTTCAACTCAAAACTCTAAACTTAAACACAGATATTTTTCAAAGCACCACCATGCTGTGTTAGGTACAAATGGTTTTCAATGATCAATATAAGCTATCAGCGACTACCTACAAGTACAAAAACTTCACTACCCTTTTATTATGAATTAGATTCAAGGAAGACATTTTTTGTCCTGGTACTAAGTAACACCATCATATGAAAAATATTTAAGGTTTAAGATTAATTTTAATTTTTTGGTATTTTCTTTTGACTACCTGTGGGCTCAGATTCTAGATTTGACTACAAAGTGGATTTAGTCTTCTTCTAGTGTTTTTTTACGTCGCTCTTCTTTAATTTATGCTTAACTACGATTCATTCTCTTATGTCTTCCCAAGAAAACTCGTCACCATAGTGTTTGTGGTTTCATGTCCCGCATCTGTTTGTCAGTTTAGTCTTTTGCTCTTCAACTTTAAACTTGAACACATGGTGCCACGCCATCGCCATGCCAGGAAAAGGCGTATATCGTGCAACACAACACAACGTTTATGTTATGTTCGCTTTGACGCTACGAGGAAGAGAAGTTTAGTCTACACTCCACATCACACATGCGTTGGTTGGGATATATGTGGGTAAGGCTATTGTTGGCAAGCTGCTCACTCACATCAATGAGCCCTGATAAGTTTCGATCATGGGGTGGTAATGTAGTCTAGGGGTTTCGTTGGTAAGCTTTCAGCTGACGTAGCTCCCTAAACGCAAACACAGCTGAAACACAACCACTGATTTTTAAACCCAAAACTTTACTAGTCTAGTGCCTCCGCTACCAGATGATGTTTTTTAATAGCACACATGATTGGAAGCTGTGTGGTACGAAAGCCATAAAAGAGAGGAAGTTTTACGTCAGTTATACGTCAAGGAAATTTTAAAGCCATATGTACAAGATTACAATATCTTGGGTTTTGTGTTATTTTGAGAGCTTTGTTTTTATTATGATCACCAGATTACTTTCATGTGTGTATGTATCAGTGTAGTAGTCTGTAGACGTGTTCTTTGTGTGCACCCGGTCAATTGGTACGTAATGACTACATGTTCTTTGCCAAAACAACAACGCAGTAATAGACGTTGAGATGATTTTTTATTTAAGTCATGGTGTATGTCCATGTTCGTGTTTTCAATGTTCACGATTTTGCTTTGCTTCAACTTCCACCAAGTCTGCATCCTCTTCTGTTGGGTATCTCGAGTCTCTGTGCTTGGTTTTGCTTTGGCTCTTCTTAGTTCTGGTTGGTTTCTTCGTGTGGTTCTTCACCATGGCAATTTTGTTGTGTCATGTCCTGGCTTTGCCTTGGCCTGCAATTGATTCGCTTCATGCCGAGCGGTGTGTACGACAAAGTGGAAAAACAACCGGCGCGACAGCGCCACAACAACATCAACAACAACAGCCGAGTCTGCATTGTCTGTACGTGGGACTTCCACAACCGGCGATTGCTATCCCAAGTCCCAGACGGAACTGGAACCACTGAACCACCAAGTTAACCTACCAAACAGCCAGTGAGGCAACCAACCAGCCGAAACAAAACAAGAAAACAACTAAACAATGCGTGTTGTGTATAGACGTAATATATTATGTATTAATTGATGACTACAAACAGGATATACATATATGTTTTCTATATATATTTATATATATCTTAAAAAATTTCCCAAGTTTTCCTCTTGATAATTGAACAAATGTAGGTGTAGCATTCACAATTCTTGTTGAAGTTGAATCTACACACATTTGGTAACGTGGTATCTACACCAGCAGCAAAACACACCGCACCGCTGGCTGGTGTGCCGCTGGTTCAGTTCGAAAGCCAGTTTTTTTCGTTTCCTTTGTTTGCGTCACATGATTTCGTGGCGATGGCGCTCGTCGACGATGGCTTGGTTGGTTGGCCTCGTACCACTACGTTTTATATCGCATATTCTTGGTATAACTCGTAAGAACGTAGAGGAACGCAGGCTATTCTATGCGTATGCGTACACACTCGTACCATACAACACGTCAATCGTGCTTTCGAAAACATAGCACCAACCAACAAGCTACAGCTACAGAACCAACAACGATATCCGTCCAACGTCGAGGCGCTTGTCTTTGAAAACGCTGGTTGGCTCCGGTGAGCTCATCTTTTTACTTTGTAGTCGTTCATTTCGTGTTTGAGTATGTATGGCACGTTTGATGAGGCGACGTTTTGGTGCCTATCGATGTTTAAAAACTTGAAAATAAAGTTTTATGAGGTTGAGAGGTTGGTGACTGGTGAGACTGGCACTAGTGTTTTACTTTAATTTTTATTTTGAAGGTTTTTATGTTTAATTTTTTTATTTTTACAAAGGTTAGATAAGACACAAGAGTTATATAATGTTTTAATGGGTTAGTATATTACGTATTAAGGGTAGACTTTTTTAAAATGTTTTTTTTGTAGTTAAAACTTTCAAATATTTTTTTCTGTTGGTTTAGGATTTTGTTAAGAAAATATTTTTAAATTAGCAACAAATTAGGTAGAAAGGTAAAACAATTATTATTATACCGCTTCGATTTCTTGTAAGTAACAAAACACCTACGATAATACTCAATAAGTTTACTACCAATTTAAAAGAGAAATTTAGCTTTATGCTTTAAACTTACAACTGACAAACCGACTTAAAATGACTAGAAGTGACTTAAACTTTAACATTCTTTACTTTTTGTTAATCCAAACAAAAAATTATTTCCAGTTTTAATGTTTAAACGAATTAAATATTTAACTAAGTTGAACAATGTTAAGTTAAAAACGTAAACAATTGTTCCTTTTTTGTTAATTCTTGTACCCCACATGGTAAAACTTGTTGCGCATTATCAACTCATCATCACCAATCATAACTTAGAAATGTATCTCTTGGAATATAATTATCAGCTGATCACTGAATTATATTACTAGAATACAATCCACTAGACAAACACACCAAGTGCGAAAACATCCATATTACCTCCACTCGAACAAAAACACAATCACACGAATTGTAACGATCGTAATTATACTTCTCACGCGGAACGACCGACGCGACCGAACGATGAAACGCAATATTGTTTGTAGTGATGATGATGTGTGCGTTATGAGCACACACGAACTTTATAACCATATTCAAATATTAATTATACCGTCATAAAGTAGGTATGAATATCAGCACACATCACATGGAATCGTACCGATGCACACACAACACATTACAACTGCAAATGCAAATATCAAACAAAACACATGGTGTGTTTGCATACCATGTGCATCATCATTTGTGAGCATGTGTTAGTCTAACAAACAGTTTGTATTGCATTCAAGCATTGTTAATTTTAATTATAATTACCAACAGTTACAGTTACAGCTGGTATAAAATTAAATTTATTGTGGTCGATACATAAATTATAAAACGTTGGAAAAAGAAAAAACCGGTAACGGAAGTAAAAATGTTAAATATTTGGATTTTAGTGGTTTTTAATCAAAATTTAATTATTACCAATAAACATCTGGTGGCAATTTTATGTTATTTGTTTATATTTATTATAATTATGGATATTACGAACCGTTTGTTTATTATTAATTATTTATTAGTTATTAATGCCCGGGTGCTGTGATTTATATATTGTTTATAGTGCGTCGTTGCGTGTTGAGCGTATTAATTATTATCATCACGCGGTTGCAACGCATCAACACGTCCGCGTTAAAATCGATCGATTGTAAACAAATGTCAATTTTCTACGCCACGAAAACAAAAATTACAAAAAATTTGTTTCAAATGGTTTTAATGGTTTGTATTTATTTAAAAAATAATATAAATATTTCATGCGTCTACCATTTTATTTAATAACAACGATTGGGTAATAGTTTACATTTAAATTTACCAAAGTGCAATGTTCTGTAATTAGCTTTCTGTCTGTCGTCGTAAGTTGAAGTCGATTAAAAGTTATTAGAACTCTCCTAGTTGCAATCAAGCAATTGCTTGCTATCGCTATTAAAATTGCAATAGCAAATGACGTAAACAACATTTTAACTTTAAGCTTTTGAACTCGTAGATTTATAAATATTTACTATAATTTAAATTTTTGGAATAATTTGTTTTTAAATTTAAATCTACGTAGTTCTTTGTTGTTTTGAATTGTTTCTGCTCGCGTAGTCAAGCTAGGCTAGGCAGGCGCGTTTATTGCGTTGCAAATAAATAAATTGTTTGAAAAATTAGTTGCTACACGGTTCTATGTGAGTGCGAACACGCTCAAAACGTATCAGGTGTTATTATGGTTTACAGTTTTGTAGTGAAGTATAGCGCTCTACTGTGCCCAGATAATAATAAACAACGACGAAACGTCAAAATGTCGAAACTTGATCAACCCGCACACGAGTGAAACAATCGATAAATAATTGAGCTTTAGAGCACTGAAATGTCTAAATAAAGGTGGGCTATTGCCATAGTTGTGTTCTAATAATGACATACCACACGATGTAATTACCTACATGTTTTAATCATTTTAATTCTCGTGTTAGGTGAAGTACAAGTATCAACTCGATAGCTTTAAATTTGATATTAATTGGTTTCATTTTATGTGACATTTTTTAATTTTTTTAATTTAATTTACGTTTTTCTTTGTTTCAGGTATGTATCTTTAAAGTTCCCGTATATAATTATTATTCAAGTAAGTTTTTATTTCAAATTTTGGAACATTATTAAACAAACCATAAAACATTGTATTATTGTACATTGTTGGGTATTTGTTTATAAAATCAAACTTTCCATGACAGATTGAAAACGAAAAATAAATTATTGACTGCGTACTAGCCTCGTTTGTTCATTTAAATTATTGATATGATTACTATATGCTCGTATAGTAATAATAAGAAGAAAAAATCAATATAATAAGAAATATTGTTGTTGTCTGTGTCACTTGTAATGTTTACTCCCGACTCACTCATTCGATATCGTTGCACTTGCAACAACAATAAACTAAAACGATTTTGTTTTGTGTGTGCATTGTATTAATTTTTAATATATGTGTGCACTGATTGCGTGTTTATGCAATTTCTCTACAATACTATGGTTTTCATGCAGTTGTGTGTTCAAATCGATTTTAATTGCATTTGGCTGACTGCTTCTCGGAATTTTGTTTGTACGGTGTGGCACGAAACCACATAAACTGCTTTCTGCAATTATCGTTATTACAATTGCTGTGATAATAACAATAATAATGATAATGACGACACATTGTAGGTACGTCTATCTACAATTTGTTTGGTGTTAATTTTGCCAATTAAAGTAAAAAATTAGTCAACGCGTTGTTAGGTAAAGTGATTTTGACCATTAAAAAAACGAATGCAAATCGTTGGAAACTTTGATTTTGCTTGGAATTATTAAACTTATTTTGCGCATAGAATTTGCATAATGCGAAGGTAGTATGAAATTAACTTGTATAATGAATGTGTGTTTAATTCTGACTCATTAACATGATTAAAAAGTAGGTTTAAATGGGTTTGTTTTCAATTTCTGTACGATTTTGTGACGTTACTTGGAATAATTTTTAATAGTTGGCTATAATTTACACATTTTAGTTTGTTTTGCAGTTTTTTTTCTTATCGTCATTGTGAGCTTTTGTTTTAAGTTGAATGTATTTTGTTTTTTTTTATTTTTGTTGATAAGGAATGAAATTGACGGTATTTACAAAATATAGCTATTATTTCGCCATTTTGATTGCCAATTTCACCACATTTTAATTTGAAGTCGATTATTAGCTATTTCATTAAGTTTTGTATTTACCAAATGAATACTTTGTTCACAAATTTGTAAATTTTAAGGTTAAACTGCAGGAAACTGTAATTTCAAAGTGTCAAACATGTCACAACTTCGTTTTATGACCAAAACTCCGCCATTTTGGATGCAAACTTAATCAAATTTTAATTGTAAGTAGATAATTAGCTGTTTTACTATGTTTATAATTCACAATATGAATAATTATTTCGGAAATTTGAAAAATTTTAGGTTAAAGTGCAAAAAATATTATTACAATGTGTTAAACTTGTTTCTAACTGCAGCTTGTAGCCATAAGTCTGCTATTTTTAATGCAAATTTCACTCAATTTTAATTTGAAATTGATAATTAGTTCGGAAATTTCAAGATTAAAAGCAGAAAATTGTTACAAAGTGTCCAACTTGTTACAACCGCATTTTATGGACATATCTCCGCCATTTTGATTGGAAACTTCACCAAATTTTGATATGATATCGATTATTTGCTATTTCAATAGGTTTTGTTAAACTTAGGTTAAACTGCAGGAAACTGTAATTTCAAAGTGTCAAACATTTCACAACTTTGTTTTATGACCATAACTCCGCCATTTTGAATGCGAACTTCACCTAAATTAAATTGTGAGTAGATAATTAGCTGTTTTACCAAACTTTTAAATAACAAAATGAATAATTATTTCGTCAATCTACAAATTTTGAGGTTAAAGTGCAATATCATTACAAAGTGTTAAACAGCAGTTTCTCCGCCATTTTGAATGCACTAAATTTTAATTTTAAATAGAGAATTTTACACCAACTAAGTAGTCAATTTAAAAATGTAATAATTAATTCGTAAATTTAAAGCTTAAAGGCAGCAACTTGTCGTTACAAAGTGTCAAAACTTGTTATAACCGTATTTTATGGACAATAACTCCGCCCTGACTGCGCCATTTAGAATCAAATTCAAAAACTTCACCCAATTTTAAGTAAATAATTAACTACTTTATTAAATTGTCTATTAACAAGGTTAATAATTAATTTGTAAATATAAAAAAAATAAGGTTAAGTCTAATAAACTGTCATTTTAGTGTTAATCATACCAAAAACCTCATTTTATTGCAATAACTGAGCAATTTTGTGACGAATGTTAATAAAACAATAAGAGTAATCAACTATTTTATCAAATAAATCCTCAAACGAAAATATAAACGATCATAAAATCCACAAATTATCATTTCAATGTAACATTGTGCGTATAAAATAGTTAAATTGACACAAACACTTCATTCTCAACGATTCTAACAAGTACCAGCCTTCTTGCAGCTTGTTGTTTGTCATGTACGCACTAGTCATCATACAAACCACTGATAATTTTTTGTCTGTGTGTAAACTTTTGATACAAGCGTTCATTGACGCGCTTGCATCGGACTCGACGCGATTCGATTCGTTTCGTTACATTTTGATTGGCCAGCTGTGCGTCTCATGTTGTCTTGCAGTTAGCTTCGCTGGTCTCTTGTGTTTTGTATTTAGTCTGTCTGGTTTTCGTAGTCGTGGTGTTAATGCAGGCCAGCAGGACACACCCATGTATCATTGACATTTCGGTTCTCATATCTTATTACGAGCATAAGAACAACCACACACAACGTGTATTTGTGGTAACTGTTTACCAAGAGTCAAAGCTGTAATAACACAATTTAAGACAATTTATTATCTAATCCGTTTTTTTGTTCGTTCCAACCTAAAAGTATAAAACCTGTAAGTTACGTGCTTCAAACAAATTTATCTTTTAAATTTTGTTTAACACTCTGTATATTTATGCATTTAACCGGCGTATGATTTAATGAATAAAATTCAACTTTTATTGTATTGTAATGTATTATATTCAACCGTATTGCATTGTATTGAATTTTATTTATAAAAAATCCGAATATGGCAATCGAAAGTTTTAAATTTAAAACTGGACATTGTTGTTTGTTGTTCGCACCTTACTTACTCACACAACAAAAAATATAAAATGTAAATCTAAATCACGCACGCATTAACAATACAAGCGCACGACTACCAGGTGTGGCAATAAATTCAACTTTGAGTTGCAAAGCACGCGATTTATGGTTCTATCTGGCCAATCTCTGGCCGCTCCTTCAATGCAAAACGCTCGATAAATGGATTATAATTTATAATTGTCGGTTCACCTGACTTGACCGAGTACTAACTAACCATACTTACACACTACTGCTTTATAAACTGTTTATATTCATTCAGATCAAGACACAACATCAATATTTATTTGTTTAAATAACAAATCAATATAATTTGTAGCACACTAAATTATTTATTAATAAAAACAATAACACACCTTGTGTTAAGGTTAAGCCTTTATTAATATTAGTAATAATATTTTATTAGTAAAAAAGTAATGAGTTTCTGCGCAGTCGCAGTAGCGCGTATAATGTAAATAAATCGCATCAATTGTTATTTACTAGACTCGAGCGCGTTGGGAGGAATTGAAAATTTATTATTTTATTGATACCGAGTATCACGCGACTGATTGTGATTGGAGCTGGTTTTTTGTTTGATCATGATGCCAGCCGAGACGTATCCAGGTGTAAAAATCTAATGCGCAATTTCTACTCGTTGCTTGCGAACGAACGCAATGGCGTCGAAGTGATGGCCAATGTCCGCTCGTTCATAACTCCCAGTTTCTTGTTTATTAGTTTTTGTTGTTATTTTTCGCTTCTATACCTCCAATATTCTATATTCTAGTTCAATAAATTCAATAAATTGATTCTTGATAAAATTTCTATTCCGATTCATTTAATTAATTTGTTGTTGAAGGATGTTAACGCTTGATCGGTATAAAAATTAATTTGTATCCTGTTGTTATCTTAGATACTTAACTATTTGATAATTATTTCGTTAATAAAACAGCGACAGTTTTTGTAATTTATTTTTCTATGTTTGTTAGTCATGAGGATTTGTAGTTGTGGTGATAATAATCTATTTTTGATTCGTTATTGATTCGATTAAGGACTTATTCGATCAATATCGAATCAATACTTAACAAATAAAGTACTTGGATGTTCGTAATTATTGATTTTGTTCATAATATTACTAATACGATGGAATTTACGTCTATGATTAGTTTATTATTTTTAATATAAAATTACGAATTTTAGTTAATCATATATTAGTATCATGGAAAATTCCAAAATTTGTTTGTACAAATAATTTTTATTCATCATTTTTAATACCAAATTATCATTTTGGTTGATGTTCTAATATCTTCCGATAATAATACGTGATAGTTATTGTGGTCGTTTAGTGAGTTAATGTTGCATTCAGGACGAAAGAATCCACAATAGAATTGGCAATGAATAAACAATGAAGAATTGTTGTGTGCCTCGTATTGTTTCAAGGACGAGGCGTTCAGAACAATCATACGATTATTTTTTATATTTTTATTTTCTAACATAAAAATAAATAATTTTTTAAAAATAAAATCATAACTTAATGACTGATATTTAAAACATCAGTTAAATTAAGTTTTCGCTTTTTATGCACGTATATACGTCAAATGTTTTAATAAACGTAGCATTATTAAAACACTGCTTAAGTGTATTTACCTGAATAACTTGAATAAAAATACTTGTATATTCATTTTATAAGTATTTTTAAGTTTATGGCGTTCTGCCAAATTGTAATCGTAAGCCAGAAATGTTTTATGAATGAAGCTTTTTTTACTCCTTTGAATTTAAGTTGTAACGAAGTAAAACTACGTTGCAAACACATTAAACCATGGTAAAATCACATTAAAGTAGACGACGTTGAGTTTATTCATTATGAATATTTGTAATGAGTAAAACTATTTATAAAATTTACATGCATAACTTTTATTGTTTTATTTAAAAATGTATTTGTATTATTTGCCAGTTTTATTTAATTTCAGTCTGTTTACTTGATTCTTTTTGTTTTTATCTGTGTTTTTCGTTTGTTTCCAATGGTAACTTGGTGATTAAGTCGTTTCACTTGCTTTCAAGCTGAAATTGTTTTGTTTTTGTTTTATTTTGTTGGCTTGGTGGATTTTACCGTGACATTCTTTTTCCAAACGACACAACACCACTTTACTTAACGCGAATTACAATTCAGTACAATTACAATCACGTTAAATTTCCTATACACACAGTTTTTTGTTTAAGACATACTTTTTTTAAGACAACCTTGTATTTATTTGTTCATGTTGAAAGTTTTCGTATTTTCGTAAAATTATTTCACGTATTTAGTTTTAACAAAAATAAAGTGCTAAAACTTGTAAACTTTAGTCGAGTTTTATAAAATGTTCTACAGTCAAATGAAGTTTTCAGTCAATTTTAAAACCTGAAAGAAATTTCTACCTAAAATAAGTATACCTTTGGTTAAACTTCACCAACCTAACCACTTTGAATGCCTTTAGTACCTTTACTGCTCCTAAAACATTCTTTTCAGTTCTTTATTTTCTATTTCGTCATTCAAGGGATGAAAACTTGATGGTTTTAACTTTAACTTAACCTTGTATCCAACATCAAACTCTCACAGGGCGTAGAGATCAAATAAAACGATCCAAGACCTGTTTTATTTTGATGCATAACTTCACAACCAAAATTTTAAGTTACCATTCAAGTTACGAATGTTACCAATTTAAATTATTTAGTCAGTTTTTTTCAGTTATAAATTTCATTATTATTAGTATTAACTAGAATTATATTGAAATTAATTATTTAGTGCCTAGAGTTTTGTTATTTTTAATTATAACACGTTTCTGTCTCTACCTTATTAAATTACATCTCGACATGCATCGTTTATTTGTGTTATTTTTTCAACGCCTTTCATTTTTTCTTGGTAACTTTACGAATCGTTCGCTGACTACGACGTCTCGTTCGTGTCGTAATCGTTAAATCGTTATTACGGCGTACAGTTATTGTTGAAAACTCCCGTAACACGCCAGGACGCCAGTTACATCCATCTCTTGCTCTTCAGGCCAGCTCAGCATCTGAGTTACGTCGGGATTCATCACATGACAAATACACACCTCGACTTTTTTTTGCAATATACAAATACAATTGCATTTGCAGTTACGTAAATTTTAATTTAAGAATAAAATTCTACTACAGTTACAAAAAAAATGATTAAGTGAAATATTTTTCTTATTTCTGTATTGTTATCACTCAGTATGAGTAAGGTTTGGTAACATATCATTGTTCAGTATCCTGTGGTAGTGGTAGTTGATTGGTCTTATTTTTTAATGAATTTTTGAGAGGCTTTGTGTTTAAAATGGTAAAAGCCAAGGCAGCTGTGTCTTTAAATTTGCCAGAATCGCCAGCATAATGCACGTAGCAGGAAAGTTTCTTTTGGTTGCTTTTTTACGGTTTGGTTTTAAGCGCTGTAACGTTGTAAACGTGAGTGCAAGCAATTGTGTCATTACGCAGGAGTATGGAGAGTATGTATCACCTGCTGGTTGGTTCCACCTTTTGGAAGTAAAATGAAAGATGATATTAAATTTGCGGTCGTAAATAATATATGACATGCGGGTTATTCAGGGGAATAAAATTAAAATAAAATAAAACATTTAAAAATACCGTTTTGTAGGTTATTTTATGATAAAATAATGTTTCGCAGCTCATGAAATGTCACATTTTTAATTTTTCTTTTTCTTGTTTCAGGTACGTACTTACAACTTTCCTGGTGATTTTGTTGGTAATTTTTTTTCATTTAAAATAATAAGATAAAAATAAATTAGTTGTTTGTTGGTGGATAAATGATTGTTTGCTCGAATAGAGCATATCGTTGGTGTGTGCATGACTGACACACAATTAGATTTAAACAATTACACAATGCCACGACGAAAACTAATTATGCGCTCGCTGGCTGGAGCCCCGTGTTTCAATTCGCGTTTCGTACTCATTGTCGATTGTCGAACGGAACGTTCTGCGCGATTGTTGCGATAGCGGCGATAGAATAAAATTGCTATCGAACCATGGACGTGAACATGGACTTATTCATTCAGTTAGTCTAGTTGAGTGGGCATACGAATTGGTCTAACTGGAAAACCCCCGACTTAATCGTATGTTAAGTTAAGTTTAGTTTACTAAAACTAAAAACCTGGAAATAACACTATTAAACATTCATTACTTACATTTTTGCCAACTAAACACAATATTAATAAATAAATTTGTAGCGTCAAATAAAAAAATCAATGTGTAATACGTACGTAAAAGATTGGAGGAAAATGTCGCAAAAGGTTAAGATGGTTGCGATGGTTAAGACGTTCCAAGACGTTTGTTATTTAGTTTTGCACGGATATTGCATTACATTACAGTGCGGATTACGTGCGTTTGCAGTATTGTGATGTTTTGTTGCGTTCAGGTCTTTGTGTGCAAGCCTCGAACGAATCACTTCGAGGATTATCCAGTTACTGTTACCTCGGACTAGGAAGTTGCCGAATGCATCAACATTCAACATTCGCGAAGACGTGAACTTATTTGATTCCAACGGCTTTCAACTTTTGTTATTTATTCCAGAAGTATAAAACAACAAAAAATCAGTAATTCAATTGCATTAATTGGAATAAATTTTAATTTATTTTATGCTATAAAAGCCAAAACAAGGCTGTTTGGGGATTAGAAATAATATTAATGTATTTTTTGAGGCGATTTATTTCAAAATGGCGGCTGTACAGCGTTTTTGCGATGCCGTTTTTTATTGTCCACGACCAGACTTACAATTTCGGTAATTATTTTAATCATAATAAACGTCTAAAGTAAAAAGTGAAAAAAAAATGTGCTTAAAAAATTGCTACATAATTCTTAATAACAAATGAACTATGCAATATAACAACAATATTGTAAGAAATTGTATAGACAACGTATATACCAAGATATATATTTATAACTTGAAGTCATAACTTGAAAATTATCTGTAGTTAGAGTTGTTTAAGCCAAAAAATAATGGATTCTATGAAAATTCTAGAGCAAATGGATTTTTTCTGCAGTCAAAAATTTAAATTATTTCACGATTTTAATGTTTATTATGTAATATATCAGTTTAAAATGATAGATGCCTTAGTTTAGTTAAGTAAGAACTAACAAAATTTTAGAAATTTCACAAATGTTGGTATAAAATATCATAAAATAACATCTCACGCTTAAAAGTTCTGATCAATATGAACTTTTAAGTGAAAATAAATAAATTTAGTAATAAATGAGTATTTAAGTGATCTAAATTTATATTTTGTTAGTTTGTGCGTATTAATTAAAATGATGTCGTTTTGTGTGGTGTCATTATCTAATTGTGGGTAATTTGAAATTTTTAGTTTTGTCTTCTCTGACTTCACTTTAGTCTAGTCTGTTTGCCTGTCATTGTCGGGAGTAATAAAAATAAATAAATTTAATAAAATAATTTAAATCTGAATTACGAAACACCAAACACCCGAACTCTTAACTGGAGACTGCAGACGCGTAATAAATAATGAGAACAACCAGCACAAGTTGAGTCAGTTAAAAAGGAAAAAGACGCACGCAGCTGACTAAGGCAAGAACAAAGAAGAGTTGTTAATGCACATGCGTGAGCAAATGTTTTGGTTCTTCAGCTGAGCTTAAATTAATTTGGTCGTGTTGATGCGGGTGCCTAATTTGTATTTTATTTATTTTATTTATCACTCGCATGCATACACAACTCACTGACTTTCAAACATTTTATACTTATTTTTTCTTATTTATTTATATATATAAAGTGTTGCGTAAAATTAAATGATTATGTAAATAGTAATTTAAATTACGTCGTGAAAATAATAAATAATTACTAATTATTTTTGTAATAATAATTTGTTTAACTTTTATTATAGTTTTTTGGTTTGGTAGTAAATTGATTTAATTTACTTTACTTTATCGTGGTTTTTTGGGAAGTTTTGTGATGTAAATATAAAATTTGACTTTGGTTTGAACTTTTGGTTTGGAATTATGTTTTTTTTTCGAATAATTTTTAACATTTTACGACTTAACTTTGCGTGCCTGCGTGGATTCTAAATATGGCGAGCAAATACGCGTACATACATGCTGTTAGCGTTTGGTTCGGTCGGTCGGAAAGCCAAATATAAGTCGAAAAAAACGTGGAAAACGTCCGGTGGTCCGACGTGTGCGCGCTGCACGGAAAACGTAAACAAACAACTGTTTGGCAGCGCTTTTCGGCCCGAAACTTTACTTTATTTTACTTTACTTGGGTTACAAACCAAACGAAAACTCAACGATGGGCGTCAGTATGATTTTGAGATCTGAACATTTGTGAAAGCTGCAAAAAATACACGTCGAAAGCTTTTATCCAAATCAAACACTCATAGGAAATTTAGTGCCAAAATATTAAAACTTTTTCTCCCCGCAAACTAAAATAAATTAGAATATATAAAATAGTTTTTATTGAAAACAAACAGGAAGTTGAATTTGGTGACTTAAAAGCGACTTGTAAATTTAGTTGAAAGTCGTGATTAGTCGCGATTGGTTAGATTGTAAAACTTTTAACCTTGTGTTTGAAGTTTTGGGTTTTTTGCGTCGCAATAACTCGTAAAATGTCGTAGCAAATTGTTACTAAACGTAACAATTAGTTTAAAGTGTAGAAATTATTTACAAATATTAACTTTGTATTTGTTTTTATGTCACAACGGGTTAAAATATTAACAAAAACAAATATTTTTGGTTTTGTGGCTTTTTTGTTATGAAATTACAACTGTGAGTTTTTGCGTAAACAAGTAAAACTCAATCCCAAAGCGACGTCAATGGAGTAAATGCGTAAATACTTAACTTAATAAGTTGTTGGTTGATGTTTTCATCAAAAACTGAAGTGTCAACTTTAAACTTGATTATTAAATATGTAGTAATATTATCTTCTGGAGTGGAGTGCGTCTGGATAACAAACTGATAAGTTTAATAAATAGTTGAACAGAATTTAAACAAAATATTGATGAAAGAAGATTTTGCAATAACAACTTGCATAACTAATTAATAATTTCGCGAAATTTGTGGAATGAGAAATTCTATTTATTGCATGTTGATGCATCTTTCCTGGTTTAAATTTAGATTACTTAACTTTATTTGTTTTGTTGTTTTAGTTAAGTTGTGGTTCTTGTAATTAAAATAAACAGACAGATCTAGAATGTTTGGAATTCAACACAAATCTTTTTAAATTAAATTGTAATTTTATTTACCGGCTTTGAAAACTTTAAGGCTTAAAGTTAAAAATTTGAAAACTTGGAAGATTAAAAAGTTTACAATTAATTAAAATAAATTTTATTAAGTTGTAACTTCAACAAAATTTTAGTAATGATGTGGCTGTATTTCATATTATGGTCCTTTCTATTTATTCCTTGTTTTTTGGGGGTTTAATCCTTAACTTCTCATTGGTTATCGGTGATTTTTGTTGATTATCGTTGCATCTCTAATTTTAATTTATACTTATACCTCTCTCAGCAACTTTTTGCTTTGGTTTTTGCTTTTTTTCCTTTACCTATTACTATTACTATTACAAACAAATACAACGAAGCCTACTAGAGAATCTCACTCACATCTCTTACATTTAACATCTCGAATCTGTAAAATTTATCCGCCGACTCTATTTCTATTTTCTCATTTGGTCGTCGTTTGCTCGCACAAGCTTGTGACTCGTGACTCGTTTCTAATCCACGGCGCGGTAATTTCAGTTTGCGTTTGCTGCACTCTGCTGCCATTCTCTCAAAGCGGCTAAACTCAATTCGGAATTCAATCTCGGACCATATTTCTAGCACCAGCTATATCTCCGGCGAGAACGAGAGATCTGCGATTGTAGTTTAGTTTTAGTTGAGTTTAGTTCAGCTGGTTCTGGTTTCGCTGAAGTAGAAGTAGTCGCGAGCTTGCTAGTCACAGTTATTATAATAACGTTGAACTGGATCACAAGCATCGTGCCATCAACATCATCGCACACCTCGTGCTGCCAGCTCGTAATAAAGCAAAGCTACAACTACAGCTTGAGCATCACATCCACGTTGGATTGGAGTGTATTCTAGTATCTAGGAGATACTCGGATACCAACTCGTAAACTCATAGTAGAGTGTGATGATTCGCGGCGAAAAAATTACGGACGCTTACTCATAGTTCGTACCGCAATCCAAACCGTAGTAGTGGTCTTGAGTTTGCTCGTAGTTGGTGGGATTCGTCATGTATTGAGTACAGATACGAATTTTGCTCACAACTTAGTATTTAGTATTCACCTTCGTGTTTCTATTTTCAAGAGGATTGCTCATAATATTCTTGGCTAGATGGATAGCTAGAAGGCTACATTTTTGATAGCCGTTTTTTGTTCTATCCTAACATGGTTCTGATTCATAGCAATTATTTTAGGTTATTTTAGTTTTAGGTTAAACGCAATCATTATTACTTAATATTAATTACATTTATGATTATTTTCTGTGCAATATATTAATTAATTTTATTTTTTTGTTGCAGGTATGTATCAAAGTTTTTGATTCCGACAAATTCGCTCAGCAATACGAAAAAACTTAACTTTTTGGTAAATTTTGATACATTTTTAGCTATTCTAAGTAACTTAGGTGATGTTTGTTTGAATTTTGTGAAGTTTACATTCAAAATGGCGGAATAATAGACATAAAATAATAGGTTATAAATGGATGATTTTTTAAAACTTGATTCTTGTACTTTAATGTTAAATATTTAAATTTTGAACTATAATTTAAAACTCTTGAAGTTACTATTTAAGAAAATAGCTTATCTTGTATTACTACTAAAAATTTAGATAAGTTTGCATTCAATATGACGAAGTTACGACCATAACATGAGGATAAACTCTGCGGTAATTAGATGCACAGCGCATTTATTGTATTCTCTTCAGCCATAAATATTTAAATTCTGACAACAATTCGAAGATACTAAAATGGCAGTTTATAAGTGTATTAGTGTGACCACTACTTCTGAAAATTTGGTTATGTTTGCATTCAAAATGGCGGAGTTATACTAAGTTATCCTAAATTGTCGATCTAACAGTTTAATACTTCTAGGCAAGTTGCAATTATCACATTATAAGTCATTTTTGTGAGAAAATGACTCTAATTGTTTGATTCGTTTAAATTGTTTAAATCACAAATTAGCAGTTTTATTATACATTATTATTACCATAAATAATGTTATGACTCATCCGAAAATGTGTTGAAGTTTTCAAGTATTTGCAGTAACTTTAAGTTTAACCCAAGTGTTTTACTGCAATAAAAATGAAACTCTTCAAGTTTTTACTTATACTTCTTGTGCTTTGAGTTTTGTTCAACTTTCTTTCTGCGCCAAACTTTTCACAGTTTAAAGCAAAAAACATTTCTTAAAAGGATCACATACAAGTTTGCCCTATACGAAGCGTATAATTTCCGCACACTCACTTTAAAACCTCACAACTTGCAATTCATAAGTTGTAAAGCAATTTGAAAACGAGCAAGAAATATGAAGAAATAAAAATTACACACTGTTTGCACCGAAAGCATTAACGTCATGTAGCGGAGAACAAACAATATAATAAACGTGACAAACAACATGAAAAGCAAAAAATTGCAAAAGAAAAAGTTTTCTGTTGTAAAATTTAATTTTGTGAAAACAATTTCACAAAAAATGCAGTAAAGTCACAGGTTTTTATTTTATAGAAAAATTAAATTAAAAGAAATTATTTTATTGTTTAGTTTGGGTTAATAAAATAAAATCTAGGTAAAACTGGTCATAGATAAATCAGAGAAACGAATCGAAACTCGAGCAATTCAATGGCTGTGGCTAACACATCCGACGAGGAGTTGTAACAAGTAACAAACAAAGCATAAAGTAAAGTTAGTTAATGCAAAACTAATGGCAAAAACGAAGCGAAAAGAAGCAAAAAGAGAAACGCCGTTTGTACGACTACTAGATTAGATGCATAAGTTGCTTCTGCACACAATCTAATACATACTTGATGGCTTTGGCTTCTTGGCAAGATTAAAAAAGAACGAGAAACGAAAAAATAATGAAAACATAAGCACTAAGCCATGTATATAGTGCCATTCTAAGTGAAGCACATCGCCTCATCACCTCAAGATACCGCGACCTATCGAAAAGAGAGCGTGTGTGCTACAAGAAGAAACTGGCAAGTGAACTAAAACTTCAACTCGTAGAAGACTCACGGCCACAGCACTGAACATTGAAATCGTGCCGTGCAGAAACCATTTTATGAACACAGAAAACACAATCTTCATGCTTGTGGCATAGTAGAGAAGCGAGAACATGTTGATGTGGAGTTAGAAGAGTTTCAAGCTAGAGTTTCAAAGTGAACCAAAAGAGTTCCAAGACTTGCAATCAATTGGAGATTTTGCACTGTTGAAAGAATAGAGAATAGACTCGTGGGTGATTTGATTGTATTTGATGTGAAGAGTTTGGAAGACTTTGAAAGACGTTGGAACACTTAAGACTTTAAGAAGTTTGTACAAGTTTGTAGGCGATTTAACTTTTAACCTCGAAATCACGGTAAAGTGACATAGATTTTGAGAACTTATTTAGAGTTTGCAAGATTTTTACTTAGTCGACACGTCCTTAATCACCGTTGTAAATACATTATATGACATCAGAATATATAAATACTTACAAATAATAATTATACTCAATGTGTAATTAAGTAATTAAACAATTAAATATCTAGGTAGCACCAAACAATGTTTCAGCGTCATCTAAACATTATAAAATTATAAAACTAGTTAGCAACCAATTGTAACTAGTTTTTAATTTTGTTGTATCAACAATTACATGTAATTTATTGAATCAAAACAAAAAATCTAAACAAATTGGGTTTGGTAGTTGTTTTGTTATGACGTTGTGAGTTTGGAGGTGAAATGTGACATGACACGTAATTCGGTAACAAAACGCCAACAACTTTTAGCTCCAACCAACAATCCGACTAAAGCAACAAGCACAAGAAATTGCTCACTTCCTGAACGTAATTTAATGCAATACCACGTCGAGAGTTTGATATCTGCGCACGTTTAATGCTTCCACCAAAAAGGAACAGGTCTTATGTAAAAATTATTATCCAACGCCAGGTTTCAATATAAATTTAATAGCGGAATGAAATTGAATAAAACGTGCTGTGTAAATAAGTAGAAGTCATAACCGTCTAAACATTAGAAATAAAATACAAATACTCGTACAAATTTAATTTAATATTGTTTGTTGGGAGCATAAATGTCATGAGTCATAAGTCGTGATTAATAAAAAATAAGAAAAATAAAAAAAAAGGTAAAAGAAGGCATGAAATTGTAAATGAAAAAAAGTTGTATCAATTTATACGTTTGTTTGACTTCTTGTTTTGATCAATCAACGCGTAGGTGGATGGAGAATTTGAGTAAACAAGTAGAACAGTATAACACGGTAAGCAAGTAGCAACAACGTGGCAATAAAAAACAAAAATAGTATCGGTAATAATAATAATTATTGATTGGTTGGTAAAACACGCTAAAAGCACGTCGGCTTCGTCGTCTGCGACATCGACTACGTCGTAAATAGTTGTTATTCATCTGTTTCTGTTTGTTTACTCATTTATTGGTTGTGTGACCAGTTTATTGAAATTATCACTGGATTGTTATAATACCTGTCTGTCTGTCTGTCAATTTGTTTATATTTTTTTGGTTTGAATTTAAAAAATATTTCTGTTCAACAACTATACAAATAAAAAACGACCAACAAACTAATATTACAATATTTTATCAGTGGGCATTGTTATCATTTGTTTTTTACCTAAACAAATCAAAACAAATGCCAACCACGTAACAAAACAATATTTTTATAAAGTAATAATTTTCAATAAATTTAAGATTTAAATAAATGAAACCTTACGATAAACAACTAATTAGAATATAATCAACGTGAATAATTAAAAAAATGAAACAAGAAACGAATAATAATGTAATAATGTGTTCTGCATACGCAGGCGTAAATAATGAGCACCATGCGTATTAATGAAACAACAAAAAAATATAAATAAGCGAAAGTTTACATATTGCATATTGCGGCGGCCATTAGCCATTATACTCCACTTAAACAAGCCACAACTTGTTTTATTATATACCTTTCGTACGAATATATTATTGTTACTGTTACTTAGTGTGCATTTCCACATTTGCTGTAGTTCCATTTCTAAACTTTTGCGATTTAATATTGTCTATGTTACCGTAGTAATGCTTATTGCTTGTAAGTTAAGTACTCGTACGGTTCGTTATAATTCGTTTTATTTATGCGTAGTTTTTGGTAAACAAAGGCAAAGTACACGCGCACTTAAGGGGTTAGGTTACTGTAGAGACAGGCAAAACAAAGAATTTTAGGATTTTTTAAAGAAATACTACAGAATAAAACGAAATAATATTAATGTGATTTTATTATACATGTTAGTGACTAGTTACAATAATTTTTTTGAAACAATTTATTTCAAAATGGCGAATAACAACTTCTGTAATCATTTAATCATTATAAACCAATTTTTTATATTATAAATACCAACAGTACGTAGGATTTTTGCGAGATACTGATTTTCGGCAAAATGGTGCACTTCTTAACCTCAAAACAGTTGCCTACAAAATTGCCAGATAATTGTTACTAACTAATGAACTAGGCTATGTAAAAACAAAATCCTACGTGCTTGGAAGGACAATATTGAAAATTATATTCTAACATTCAAATTGTCTGAGTTATGAGTTCGACAACTTAAAAAATGCAGATTTGAGATAAACGCGTTTAAAGTTTTAATCCCATAGCTGGTGTTGTGGTAAAATCAACAATTGAACCTTTAAAATTATTTTTTTCCTGTAAATCAAACTCCATAATATTTTTATGGCTCTAAAGTACTGTTTACGCAAGAAAAAATATTTTTAATTTTATGAAAATTCTAGAGTGGCCTAACCCGTTAATAGAACCTAGGTATTTGTTTGTAGTTGTTATATACATAGTCGTCAATTGTTAGTACCTAACAACTTTGGTCTATGTTGTTTGTATGTTGACTGATATGCTGACTTCCACCGAAGCCACATAACACTCCAGACCCAGACAGCCATTACGCAGATTATGAACATTATGAGCACTCGTTTGTTTGTGCAATTTCTACTTTCAATTGTTCAATAAATTTATATATAGATGCGTACTCGAATAAATTCAAAGCATCGAATGAATAATACCACAAACAATGTTAGAATATTATTTCAAACAAATTAATTGTTTTGTTATTAAAATAATTAATTATTGTAGATATTTTAATCAAACAGGTTTTATTTGTGTTTTTTTTAGTTGAGTTTGCTCTTAGTTGTGATTACTATGATTGGCTGTGGTTAATTTAAGCGTAAATAAGTTCAAGGTTAGAATCCACGCCTGACGTCAGAGTACGCACGGTATACTCACACTGTGAATGTGTTGGTTTTTTTTTTAACTAATAACTTATACCACTGCGTGTTTTGCGTTGTGTGTGCGACTGGAATGGAATTGTTGGTGCTGTTTGGTGTTGCTAATGGTGGAACTTGTTGAAAATTTGCGAATTATACACCTGGCGAGTTTATCTGATGCGTAGGTCCGTAGGAAATTACGTCGCACATCGTGGATTCGTGCTGTTGTTGTTCACAGATCGGGTTTTGTTCATCATCATTGTCAGTCATCATCATTATTACGATCCGAGTCGGAGAGTAATACAAAACTCACGTCAAAGTTCACATACGAGTATTCACGTTTGGAATTTTTGTTTCTTTTATTACTTCGAATATTTTGCGAATGTATCTTGAGAGATCACAACAATTATGTAATTTGCAAGAGGAAATTAAGTTTGAATTAAAGTTTATACGTTTTGTGAGGTTAAGTTTTGGTATTATATTATACCAAATATAAATATATATTATACACTTACAAGATTTTATCCAGGGATTGAGGATATGGTATTTTATTACATTGTGGTTTTAAAAATATTAACTTTATGATAGCAATTTAGATATTTTAGGTTAAAGTGTAGCAATGAAGTGTCAAAACGTAAAACGTGTTCTAATTTTGTTTTATGGCTATTACTCCTCCATTTTTAATACAAACCTTACAATATTTTAGTTTGAAGTGCAAAATTTACTGGGTACACTAATCATAACCTGTGTTTAGCACTGCGCATGCGCGAGGTTGTTAGTCGGCACGTCCTTACTCAACAAACAATAAGCGCCGTACAAACTTAGGATTTTCTGGAATATTCTTTTTTTAACAAAAATTCTATTTAAAGAACGTTATCATTGTAAAAATTAATTTTGAAATTCCACGTTTCTCAACTTTGTTTATTAAAAAATTAAACATTCATTTCGTTTTCCTTATCATTGTCGTCGCGATAAAAACAATGTACACTTGAAATTCATATCGTAACAAAATTCATATCGACATGAAATTGATAAAACTCACAATTAAGCAACAGCACCAATAAATACTTGGGTCACTTGCCATATTGCCCGATTGGCTTGGCGCTTGCTGTCAATGGAAATTGCGCCGCATTTTGCGAACGTCGGCGTGTCGGCCGATAAGTGCACGCCAGACGGGTTGACGTCGCCGGCAGGACCAAGCGCCAAGGACCGAGTGTCGGCAGGAAACGGGGTTACGAGAAGTGTTTTACACGCATAAATTTAGAGCAACATCATCCGGATGTCGTGCGCTTTGATTGCTCGGAGCCATATCTGAAATTTTGCGACTAACGCAAAACCTATAATTTACATTTATTAATATTGCGCATTTTGTTATCTTCATACATTTTATTATGAATTAATAGTTACCAGCAGAATTTATTGCTTATTTAGTAATTGTTAATCAAGAATTACAAATAATAAGAAAAAAATGAATTTGAATGTTACCAGAGAGAGCGTATGTTTGGTTACATACGAATTACACACAAAACACTGCAGGATTATGTGTCATTGAAATATACCATGGTGTTGTTTGTATTTTCGTATAAATTTTACTATTTATTCGTTATCTAAAAGAAATAATATGTTATCAAGTGTGTACTAGTGATAGAAATATCGTTTATTAATAAATACCCAGACTTTGATATAATTTACGATTAAAACACGTGATGGGTATTAGTTTGTAGATAACTTTAATTCAATGCAAATCATACACACTTTGGATGTGCTTTGGATCATGTAAATGAATATGTGAAGTGACGTTGGTAAACAGTGTTGCCATCTGGGGTGTTACTAGAACTAGTAACCAAGTACATGTTTGTTTCCACACTGTATCGACAACAGTTCAGTGCGTAATTCGCTGCGTATCGACGCTGATATATGTGTACATAGTGTGCGAAGCGCAAAAAAGTGCAAGCGATGATAAAATAATCTCGTAACGCGATTAAATGCACTCCCGCCTGGCTGCTTTGCTCAGTTACTGCGCGGCGTTCTAGCTAGCCTGTAGCCAAGGCGTGTGTTTGGTTGCCTATATCATAGTTTTTTTAAAATTTGTATAGTGAAGTTAGGTTGATACATTTGAGTGTTTTGTGTCGACTTGTGTAGTTCATTCAACCACCAGACGACTGCTAGACATCCCTTTAAAAGGTTTAAACGCATTAACCTATCATAATTGGATTATTCTTTAAAAAGCAAGTATTTTTTTCGATATTTAGTAAAATGTTGAATCCAAAACTGAAATCATTGTATATATGTTTTGTTTCTTTGTTGTTGGTTGCCTTGACAACATAATATACAAATAAAAAATAAAAGTTGTAATCAACATCAAACAATTGAAATACACATAACCTTGTGTGTTGTGTAAAGAGGTGTCGATGTGTCATTATTTCAGTGATGTGCTCAGAGACACCTATTGTTGGGCGAAATCGCGTTAATCATGAATATCAATAGTGTCGGAACAATTGCGTTTGACTTGTTTGACCGTCGTCGCGTCAGTGTAGCGGCGTGGTGGTTGTGGTGTGCGTGGTGACATTACGTATGCACTGACCCGGCTCGATTTGTTGGTCGTTGGTCTCATTGTGTTTGTTTTTTTCTTGCTTGCAGCTGTGGAGCCGTTGACGATTTCCCATTGCTACTCTCTCGACGACGACGCCGACGAGTGCTGTTTTATACATTTTATTGGTTACGTTCGCCACCGACCGCCGCTGGAAGGCTGGATGCGATTGGATAGTGCAACGTAGTAGTGTCCTGTTTTTTGATTACGTATTTTTCGATTATATTCGTTGTGGTTTTGTCACCACACCGTCATCATGAAGGAAGAAGTGGTGGCCGCTGTCAAGTTCCTAGTCCGCTTCATTGAGAAGAGCGAGAAATTTCCGCGCGACCAACTGGAAAACTTTAAGCATCATTTGATAGCACTTCTCATGCAAAGGTAAGAATATTTTTTGTGTTAATCAACCTCTTCCTTCATCACTGCTATATTATTTAGATTTTTTAGTGCGATAATTACCAATTTTTTAATTTAAAAACGAAGCAATGGTAGTTTTAATTTAGATTATGAAAGATTTAGTGAAAAGTAGGCGTTGAATTAGAAGCTTTGAAGCAGTTTTATGATGCAGGTTTTAGGTGTTAAGATGTTTGGTGCATCCTGTTTGAATTTATAAGTTTCATATATTTTTAGGCTGCGATTTAACACAAGGCGCACAGTGTGCTTCATGGTGATTTAGCAGGCTAAGCTCTTTTCTTAGTATTCTGACATCATTATTTAGGTAGTTGTATTGTTTTAAGGGTAATTTAATTCGTAGAATTCAACTATTTCATCAGATTGTATATTGAGTTGCCTACGCTACAGTTTTTAGGGCGCTTGCGTTATTAAAAGCAGCAAGAAAACGATTTTTTATTTTAATTATTCAAATATTAAAATACCATTTATGCGGTACTTAGATTAAAGATACATTTTCTTGAAACACTTCATGTTGCATTTCTTGCATGGTGACTTGTCACTTGTCAGTTGCAATTTAGTTTATAAGGTAAATTCAAACCAAACAAAAATTATTTAATATTTTAGTTTTTATTTTTCAGTTCAGGGAAAACTTTAAACAGCGGTACTATAACACAATAAAAATCAAACATTTTTGACCTTCTAAATCACGATCGACCAGACTTTGGGTAAAAATTACCACATTTAAATGCACTCATCCGATATTATGGGAGAGAATTGACAATAACATTTGTGGAAATTGATTTTTGAAATAAATATTTTCCTGAAAATATCATTTTGAAATATAAATTTTCGATGTAAACATTTCTATTTTATATTCAACATACATTGGAGTAGTCTGAGCTATTTCCTCGATTTGATTTAAATCCGGTTGCGACGAAATGCAGATATTAAAATTCCATGGAAACAAATTGGATTTGCCCAGGTTGACGTTGTGTGTTCGATGCAGATCAATAATTAGTTTAATGGAAGGCCAAAACTAAAATTGTAATTAAAGGAATTCATTATTATCAAATTTAGACGAATGTTGTCCAAATTCAGCCATTTTGTTTTCAAGCGTAACCAAATTTTTATTTGAAGTAAAAATATATATAAGTATAAAAGTTTAAAATCATGATTTTGGTATATTTCCTTCAGTTTTTGGCGGATTATCTGTAAAAGTCCTAAATAAATTTAGTAAATCTCAAAATTCTCCTCGAATTTGAGTCACATTCTGAGTTATGAGAGCACCGACAAATACCGAAGGTCTGAACCGATGTAAACAGATTATTTTTAGCGTTTTACTCTGGGGGGCGGTCGTTATGGGCCGAAATTTTCATACGTATTTATCTTGTTTTTGTTTCGAGTTTAAAAATATTCGGCTGCTGTTTGCCTGCAACTGTGAATGCAATGCAACCCAAATTCAATCCATTACAGTGCACTTTGTTGTTCATTTAAATCAATGCAAGTCGTCTAAACAAAAACTGCGTTAAAAATCCTTGAAGTCAAAACGTCCAAACAAAGTGTCATCGAGCAAAGCTGCAAAACAAATCACGCGCATTCATATCTATTAAAGTTGACATGTCAACAATAACAATTCCAAGTTATAATTTATAATTCGTTACGATTTTATCAAACAAACAAAACACAAAACAATTTAGATAAATATTTATACCTTTTATGGTTGTTGTGTGTTGACTTACTGTTGAATACAATAAAAGTGTGAGTAATTAATTTCGTTATAAAAGCATTGATGTGTGTTGATGAGGATATTATAATTATGTTGATGACTATGATGGTAATAATGACTAGAACGTTTGACATTGTTTGATTGTTTATTACTCATTTCTTTTGTTTTGAAGTTTCGTTTGTTTCGGCCACAGTTTAATTCTAGTAGACCGTGTATGTTTAAAATATTTAACGAGGACTTGCTTTAACAACATACGTTTTTTAAGGCGGTTGTAATCACAATGCGGTTTTTCTTATCTGTTATCAACAAAACAGCGGCGACCTCAAGCCACTTGATTGTTGTGTGTTGTTGTTCGTCGAGTTTTAATGCCATAATGAGATCTTGACTTGGCTGATTATCAAACGCTTGTTGGTGCACTCTCAGTGCACATTAAGGCGGGAAATTTCAACAAATTGTTAGTTGTTTTAATAACATTAAAAAAACATTAATAACAGTGCGACATCGCAGCGAATTCTAACGCAACCAGCGCGTATGAAATGGAAAAAGTACATCGACGTATTGCAATTAAAGTGTAATGGTTTTTAAATTGCAATTGCGAAAATTATAACACAGCATGTGTAATGATTATGTTGATTTAAGTTTTTTTAAGTTTATATGTGCCAATTAAATCGTAATTAGGTATTTTGAAATTTGAATAAAATAAATTTTAGGTTAAAAACTTCAAAAAATGTTTATATTATCGCAAATAATTAAAATTTTAAACTATAATCTTATAAATATATTAATTGCGTAATTTTAGTAATAATTTGATATGGTTTGACTACAAAATGGCGGAGTTATAGCTATATAATTTAGTTAAAAGTTATATCAATTTTGCAACTATTACACTTTACGTTTCAATATCTAAATTACTAATCTTAAATCAATATTTTTAAAATAAGAAATAAATAAAACAGTTTATTCTCTATTAAGTTTTAAAATAGTATTAAAATTGCTTTCAAAATGGCGGAGATATAACCACAAAATTAAGATTTTGCAAACAAATAAGTATAATGTTTTTAAAATTACAATTGTGCAAATATAGATACATTATATTTGTGTATTTGCAATTTTTTCTGGTTTAATACTATTTAATGTCAACTAAATTGTGATTAGTCATTGTGTATTTTATATTTCGTTAGATTAGGTAATGTTGAAATTTAGTGAAAATGGCAAAAGCGTTTTTTAGTTCAGTTCAGTGTGGTAGGTTGCGTTTCTTGCTCGCTCGCAATTGTTACAATTTGTGTGTTCGTTTTTTGTATTACATAAAAATGTCTACCATATCTGCCATGACTGACTGTCGTTGTCTTGCATTAACACAAGATACAATAGCGAATGAATTACGAGTACAGCACATTACAACTTAGTTAGTTCTTGGCGTGTTTCGTCATTTTTTTTGCATTACAAATCATTATAGAATCATTTTTACAAATATAAAATACAAAATATAACCTCAAGTCTTGCGTGCTTGAAACAAATCTAGGATTTTTGCAATCTAATCTAATGAATCACCGGATGATTGTAATAAATAATCTGAATATTAAATTTCTTATTTATTTTATTTGTTTTTTTTATTTGGGTTGCATCTTAAATCTTAATTAACGTGCTCAAGTTCATCACCAATGTTTGTGTAAATAAACAACAAGCGTTGAAACAAAAATGGTCATTTTGCAAACCAAACGAATCAAGGTGAAACTACCACAAACCAGACTACGATTCGATTGGACAGTCACGTACTTTTTACAATAACGAAATTAACAACTAAATAAAATCCAACCTGCTACCACTGACACTGCTACATTGAGTTTAATTGCATTAAAAGGAAACTTAAAATGCGACCTTGTAAACGCCGTCGTCGCCATCGTCATGGCTCTCTGCGTCGAAACAGTTAGCCGCAATAAATTTTAATCACAATCGCACATATTGACCGGTCGTGGACTGTTTAAGCGCCTGCCCCACAGCTGAGTGATCTGGCGATCGATTTGCAAATTAAATTATTCTTTTGCAAGCTTCAATTTGCACGCGGTGATTAAATTTAATTTATGAATTGCAATTGCCCATTGCCAATTGCGCAAAAAGTGATTAACACACTGTAGTCAAAGCGCAAGGGATATTAAAATTTTAAAAAAGTATAAAAAATAAATCGAAATGATTCATTTAAAACAAAATTGTTATTTGTTTAGGTTATGTTAAATTTGAAGTATGTTAGTTAGGTTATGTTTAATACGGTTAAGTTGATGTTCTTGAAATTTGATTAAAACAATAAGGAAGGAATTGATGAAACGTGATTTGTTTATGTTTGACTAATTTTATTTTTTGTTGTTTATAGATTTGAGAAGCATTGGTTTCCTGAGGTTCCGGCAAAAGGCCAGGGCTACCGCTGCATCCGCGTCAACGGACTCACACCCGTCGACATCACGTTGGAGCAGGCGGCCAGCAAGTGCGGCCTCCATTACAGCGACCTCCGTTTGCCCGCTGAACTCACCGTATGGGTGGATCCAACCGAAGTTTGCTATCGGTAAGGCAATTATTACAAATCTAAATTTCAAAAATTAATTAAATTGCGCCAAATAATTACAACTTAATAAATGTAATAAGTATGTGTAATTAAATGCATCGGTAATAATTGAAAAACAATTATCGAGGGTTAAATTTGCATATCGAAATTTTATTGCGTTGGTCAACGATGCTGAACAAATGAAACGATTCCAATGAACGAACGAAACGTGAATTGGATTGTTTCTGGCGTGATTATCGCTGTGCATGTTATCGACTTCACATGCACTCGTTGCACGTTATTATCACTGCCTTGTATCGAAACAATGTTTCGGAATACGTAAGCTACTTGTATTGTGCGTTGCGTTTGCGAATGTACCGAAGCGCGATGAGAATTATTGTATTGTGACAATGTATTTATGCGATTTGCGCAATGCGCAGCCAATGAATGACACGCGTGGAAGTGATGTAAAACATGCTCAAGGAATCGAAATGGTGGACTTGAATAGAATATTGAAATTGGTTATAAAACGCTTTGTTTGTTTGCTTGCTATACTATCGATGATTCGCAATCGTTTTTTTTGTTTTCGAGAGTTTGTGGCCTGTCGATGACAAACGTGAGGCATGGCACACGACGCAACGTTGAGTTCTGTCTTGTTTCAATTTGTATTGTATATTGAATATTGGATAAAATTATTGGTGAATGCGAATTTAATTTGTGAATATTCATGCGCAGGCAAACGTATCGCGTGTTGTGAATGCTTGTAGCGGCCGCCTCCGAGCGCCGTGTTTGTTTGGTTGCCATGGCGACGGTTTGCGTTGAATGGAGGACGTGGGCGCGCGCAACAGCTTACCACTTACACGTTGCGAGTTTGATTTTTCTTACATCGTCGATTGAAGTTATATGTTAATGTAAGAGTATTGTAGATTGAGATATAACATTTGACCTTTTTTGATTGCAAATTTACGTGTTATCGATGAATACTAATAATTATGACGATGGCGACGGCACTAGCCTGCTGGGTTATATTTAATTTCGTTACTTATGATGATTGTGAATTACTTATTTTTATTAATTATTTGCGTTTTGTTTTTATAGGTTAGGCGAGTCGGAAGGCTCGTACTGTACATTAGCAACTTTCCCGTCGGAATCCTCATCCTCCGAATCGTCAAGTCCATCGCCGTCGCCGCCGACGACGCCCTTGCAGGACAAGGCCCGTCGGAGCAAACCTCTACGGCCGCCGACCGTCGATCCCAAGCACCAACGCTACAGTAATAACGTACCCGCCACACTTAGAATTAAACCTATTCCTAGAGAGGTCAGTATTTATTAATAAGGTCATTAATTTTTTTTAGTTTGATGCCACACGTTGTCAATCAATCTTAAATTTAAATTCTTACGTTTAAATCAGCGTCACACCTCACAATTCAACTGAAGTTACGAATGAAATTAATAAAATTGTATATGTTAACCTGAAAAATTAATTGTTGTTTTTGTTGTAATTATAGTTGAATTTCACCATGCCACAGAACAGGTCGCAGTATCGTTACGACGGCCCGACATACCCGGTGCCGCCGACAATGTACAGAAACGTGCCGTTCGGGGCCACGACGAGGCACTACAAGAACGTCGTGAGGGTATAGGATTTGGAGATAATTGTGATATGGATTACGCCAATAAACTGATACGACACAAGCCCGAGCGCGATACACGGAACCACACAAACTCTGAAATACGGAAACTATATTTAATTGGTATACGGTAACATGTAAAACAAAAGTTAAAAAACAACGAGTCAATAACCACATGCGACCATCAGCTGACATTCGATGCAAATAGGAATAACAAACTGATCTTGGAATGGAAATCAATGGAATGGACGCAATGTAACATCGACAGCGCAGACGCGGCGAACATTACTCGACGATTGTGCACATTAAAAACAATTGGCTGACACAGAAACAAAAACCAAAAAAATAACACTGTACTATAGTCTACTGAACGCGAACGAAGAAACATTGTACTGTTTTCACTAATATTTCAACCAAAAGACTTGAAAAAATCGACAAATTAGTTGGATAATCTTTAGAAATTAAAAACTAAGATTAAACGTTTGCCAAGATAATATTCCCTTTGATTAAAAAACATGGAACAATTTAATAGAATTATTGAAACGAAAGTTTAACAAAGAAAGAAACAAAACATAACAAATGCAACAAAATTGTGCAAATTTTTGGGTGCCTTTTTCATTATAACGTTGACATTTCGCATAAACGCGAAACAAAAACGACATACATTTGTATAGAAAATTAAAGAAATTTATGAAACACGTAAATAGGGAAACAAAACAAAAGATATAGTCAATGTAGTTTGTAAGTGGGATGTATGACGTGATAACAGTAATCGGAGTGCATACATAGACGTCGAGGTTGAACCCAAACCACATGCGACACATTTACGCGCGACACTTAACGGAGGACAAGAAGAGAGCATGTAGGGTATCTGTAATGTATGTAATTTACGTTTTGAAGCTGTGATAACATTTCATTTCGATCATAACACAAAAACAACAAAATGGTAGACATGGACGTGATGGTGGACGCAAAGTTTATTTGAAGTATTCACGTACAATTTACTATTCATTTTGTTTATAGATTTTGTTTACGAATCGAAAGTTGGTGCCATTTACGTCTTTAACCTAAAAAATTGTTTCTTTCTAATAATTTCTGATTTTTAGTATTTATGTAATTTTATTTGATGGCATTGAATCGATTCTAGGCAACTTGTTGTACACGTACGCTTCAAATAAATTTTGTTTTTATTGTTTTGTAGTTGTAACGACTTTATTTTGTTTTGTTTACGTACAAACAATTTAAATTTGCTTTGGACTACAACATTTTTGCCATTTTGACATTTTATCATCCTTGTTTTTGTAATTATAATTAGTTGTATAAGTTGCGTAAATGCTCTCGTGTGGTTTGAGGTTATGAAGAAAAAAGGAAAAGCGCTTGATTTACCTAAAGTTAATTGCTATAACAAAGAACTAACTATAATTTAGGATGATAAAAAACGATTAAACTATAATGTAAGTACATTAAAAATCCCAATTGAGTACAAATATGGAAGCATTTACATCAGTATTTTTTAAGTCGCGTCGCAGTGAATTTACGCATCAACCGTAAAACTATAATTAACGATGATAATTTTTTTTTTGTACATAGATATATTATATATATATATATATACATAGTTTTTAGTGGTACATATGCGCATATGATAATTGACGTTCATTAAGTTTGTTATTGCACAAGCACTTCATGCTGCTGATCTGTAACGTTAACTTTAAACCTTTAAAGTTTTGTTTAGATTCATTTTAGAATAAACAAAAACTATCTACTGCTGCGAAATCCGCTGCGACGCGATCGTGAGAACGTTTTAATCTGCATTTATTTGTAAAGAGAGTTAATGATGCGAGAACTGTTTTGATCGTTTGTTATTCTTGTTCCTTCACAATCTGGACTGTATTTTTTGTTTAAATGCTAAATGCACAAAAATAACGAATGTTGCAAACAATGACGCAACAACGAAATCAAATTTACTAAATCAGAACTGATTTTTTACACATGTATTTACAACTAAGTCCAAATCGCAGAAAATCATCCAGTCCAGTTTATAACCTATAAGTTGAAGTGGAAAGAACGTGTACGTTATATGTACATGTGTGGCGTATGTCAATAACTTATTAACTCTATTTACCAAAACAAGTAACATGCAATTAAATATAGTTATTTAATGTTGAATGTTGTGAACAACATGATGAATCTGTGGTCCAAAGTTTTGACGAATCCTATCAAACACAATGATACAACCTATACGCTATGTTCTCGTAAGTTATTTTAATAAGATTTTTTTTGTACGTTTTTCGGCATTGTTCTCTAGAAATGCCCACATATATTATTAATATTATTGTAAATTTAATAAGGATAAGGTCAATTTTTTTTCAATTATTACTTTTTAATCACTTTGAATAATCGATTTATGCGAACGACGCAAGACGGAAGCAAGCTGGAAACTGAGAAGAATGCATTAAACAAAACGGGAAACAAAATAACGAGTTTAGTGCAATTAAAACTGAACGACTCGACGACGATGATTTAAAAAATTATTCAATATTATTTTTGTTCAAACCATCAAACAAAACCAGAGTTGTATGAAAACACAAACCAACAAATAAACAAAACAAAAAACAAACCAAGCAAACTAACCTAAAGGTTAGGAAACACACACAACCACACATGATTAATTAATTATTGACTGATTCTGTGTACAAATACGTAAATGTTGTCTATGTTTGATATACTTTTATGTTTGTTTTAACGATAAATGGAATATCTATGTAATTGTTGTGTGTACGGCGCCTTATCGATAACAATAATCTCACCATTTTGTCGAGTTCTATCTTATTGTTACTATTTTGATATTTTGATATATAATTTGTGATTACAACGATTGGAACGAACAGTTTAGGATAAGTTCTGTGTTTGGAACTTGTTTGGGTGAAGATACTTAACTTTGAATTTGATAATTGTGAAAGGAAATTTCTCATTTTTTTTTTGGTCGATTAATTTAAACAATATTTATATAAATGTAATATAAACATCTTACATGTTTGCCGTTGAATGTAAGTCTGATTCTACAAATCTACATCTACAATATTTGTAATAGCAAACAAACAAAACACAAAACAAAAATATAAAATAGTGGTGATGCTGTGATGTTTATAATGTAGCTTAAAAAGAATTAAAACATGATGTAAATGGCAAATTAGATGTTTGAAGATTTAACAATTAATTACAAAGTATAGTAAAAGTAGTCATGCTGTGCATAATACTTAAAAAAAAAACAAAATGGATAATTGGGGTAAATGTGTAGTAGTGATATATTATAATTGTACTGAATATAACTGATCCATCCCCAACAATTTTTGTAAACCTAACATAAATGGTAACCAAGCGATTGTGTACTAGAAACTATGATGAACAATGAACAAGTGGCATGAGACATGTATTTTTATATGAATATTGTTTTAGATTATTTAATTTACTGGCTTCAACAAGGTGTATGCAAAATTCACAGTTTACACTCAATAGTTTTGTTATTGTTAGGTTCGATTTAGTTTGAACTCAAAAGAAAAAATCAAAATGAAGCAACCAAAAGATTGTAATGCCATTTCGTAGAATCACACACACACCAAACAGGGTTTAGTAAGCAATTGTGTATTTTGTAATAAGTCATGTTTGTCTATTTTATTTTTTTTGTTTCTAATTATTCAATTCAAGAATTTAAGTCATTGGATGAATGTTACTTTAATGTTCTTTTGTTTATCTCGCTATTATTTAATGCGTTTTTCATTAGTTTGTGTTTACTTTTTTTTTGTTTACTCTTTACTTTTTAATACGTTTGTAATGCTTATGATTTGAGGAGTGTAACATAACATGTAGAATGTAAGTTTGAAGTTTTGTCGAAGTTTGAGCGAGCGAGGGAGAATTTGGAGGAGAAGAGATCGGTTTTGGATAGAATTATGTACGCAAAGAAAACGAAAAGACTAACTGTAGATTGTGTGTGTTGTTGGTTTGTCAGATACGAAAAACAATATCTATCTACGAAAGAAGTAACAAAAAATATATATATTTGCGCCTGCAAGTGCAATTATTTCATTCATGTTTATATATAATCATTGTGATATTTTCTCTGTAAATACAGCTCGAAATTTTTAGACAAATATTTCTGATTGAAGAAAGATAAAGTAAAAACAAAAAACGTGTGATTATGATTGAAAGAAATTAATATGAGACATATTAAAAAAAGATGATTAATTGTACATAATTCTTAATCAACTGTACAACTTTACTGTAGAGATATATTATTACTATGTATGTAGGATGTTTTCAATTTAATTAATTCATTAATGTAATATAAACAAATATTATGCAAATGGAAAATCATATACTGTGTTTTAATTTAAATCTGATTATATATTACTACCAATTTTTTGCCTTAATATCAACAACTCATTATAAATTGAACAAGAAATTTTTTGAGATTTTGACATGGAAAATTGATTGTATCTCCTCACCATATTATCCAAATCTCACGCTCTAATTTTTGAATTATAGCTAAAGAGTTGCTTTTCAACGTATGACCAAATTTAAGACACAAAACAACCCCAAAGTATTTTATTTTGGCCTTTAAAGTTGAGCAATTTTTGGATTTTTTGAGATTACGTTATGGAAAATTGCTTGTATCTCCTCACCATATTATTCAATTCTCACGTTTTAATTTTTCAATTATAGCTAAGGAGTTGACCAAATTTAAGACACAAAACATCCCCGAAGTATTTTATTTTGGCTTCACTGCTACACGCTCAGTTCTGCGTGAACATGTGCGCTAGTCAATGTGCATTAGTAGTAGTGCGACACTCGCTTGCGCTTCGACACTCTTCGCGCAGCATTAGCTTGCATACGGTTGCATACGGTGCGATTCTACGCTGCGCGTAGTTGGTGTGCATGAG
>JARJDS010039352.1:0-65925 GCA_030264155.1 Atheta pasadenae | reverse complement strand
TAAGTTCCCGGACATGAGCGAACCCACTCATCACTTGATGAGTCATCATTGCTAGAAACGCCGGATGTCTGTAAATAGCAAGTATTACCTGCTCCAAACTGGTGGCTTGTATCTGTACTACTCTTTCGTCACTGCTAGCTGTCAATGTGCACAGATCTGCTCGGTTTCCGGAAACTATTTGGCAATTTGGACATGGCGACAGTTAGTCCGGGTGTTGATATTTTTTCTATGTACTTAGGGGTAAAGTTCAATTGTTGTAACTGTACAGTTGATTTGAAACTTTTAAAATTTTTAATTTAAATTGACAGAAAAAAAGTGAGGTTAAATCAAACTATTAGTTATCAAATATTAACACACTATGGACTATGGGTGGTGGCAGGTTTTTGTAAAGCGTAGTCAGAGAGAGAATAGTCTCCTCTCTCCGATTACGCAAATATATGTGCGAATATTATACGACAGGGGTGGCCAACATCTTAAGAATAAGTTGCAATCTATCTACTAGTTGGTTGATTCGACTAGGACTGGCTAAAAATCGGATAACGATTGACTTGTTGGCCATTCCTGTTGTACTTTTATAAACGACTGAGTTGGAGTTGGGCTTTAATGCCCTTGACCCGTTCAAAGTGTGTTAATAATAAAACAAAGAAGGGTAATTTTTGTTTAAAATAAAAACAATTAAAAAAATAAAAACAGAATCATATTTAATTCGAGTAAAAGTCTCATAGTTTACTAGCTAAGATACTAAAATTAATCATAGTAATAAAACATCGTACAGTTACAAACAATTGGCTTTAATTTCAGAAGACAACCGCGTATCCGATTAAAAAATAACCGCGAATATTAAAATAACAAGTCATTCATGATTTCAATTACTTTTTAATAAAGTCAAGTCACTATCGCGGTCGTGTTTCGGTATTTCAGGTGAAAAAATCATCCGCGGAGCGTTATCCGTCTTTACTCATTGCGTACCTCATTTTGTCTGAACGAATTCTAATTACTCGCGTTTGATATTAAATAGAATCAATTTGTTGGCGTTACTTTTTTTAAACAACAAACATAATTCGGTCCGGAATTTCCGTCAGTATGCTTGTCTGTTGTATTTTATGTTGTATTGTCTATGTGTGTGAGTGATCATTCGGGTTGTTGCATTGTTTATTTCATTTCCGAGTTGATGCATTGCACTTCGCACAACTCACCCATGTGTAAGTGTTAAATCGTGGACAGACATGTTCTCGAGCCTGTGTTAGCCGACGAGTTGCAAGCACAGGTCACCCTGTAGTACTGGTTACTTCCGGCATAATCGTAATGCACCCCAATCACAGATCGCTAACAAACGCGTCGCGATATTAACAATTCATACTTTTTAATGCGGTCTGTGATGCTGAGTTAAGTATGTACCTAGGTAGGGAAACAGGCAGGATCTTTTATTATATTATGCGCCTTAGTCTTAAGTACCATTCTTACCCTTTCTCGTGTGAATGTATGCTTTTAGTTGTAAGGTAGCTATTTTAATTTGTTTCCGTTTCAGAAGGATTCGCGATGTTAGTCCGCGTTTTAGGAAAATCGTATTAGGACCTTCCTTTCCTTTACCTCCTTTTCTTATATTAATTAATACATTGTGTTTTATTTCAGGTTTTATTAATTAGGGCAGTGCTCTTTCATCCAAGTAACTTTATAGTAAATCATTTGATTTACTTTGTTTATTCGCGTTTCATTTAATTTTATTACAAACACATTAATTAATCAATTAATGTGATTTTTATTTATCTCTATCGTTTTTACAATCAATTACTTCATATATGAGCAAACTGCCTAATTATTTTTTTATATTTTATAAATTTGTTTATTTATTGATATTTTATATTTATTCTTGTGTTATGTGTGAATGACTGAGTTCTTTCCCCCCATAATCTAATAACTTGTTTTCTCTTTTAGATTCAATTTATGTAATAAATAAAAATTGTATATTATCAATTCACGAATTGTTTTGTATGTGTCACGTCTTTTTATATGTTGTTATCAAAGAAAAGAAAAACAATTTGATTAAGACTGTTAAGTTGACTGTCACGTGACCCTTTGATGGGTGAGGAAATTTGCACGTTCGAATATGTTCGTAATTTTATGTTTTTTCCAATAAATTCTAAAGTAAATGCGATATTTAACAAAAATAAAAAAGACACTCTGCAAAAATTGATAATGTTTATTAAAATATTTCAAAGATTTTTGAAGATATTTATTGTTTTTGTGGAAGAAGAAAACAAAATTTTAAACGTAATTCTTGAGTTTTTACCCAATTATTGTTAAACTAAACGCGATATTTGGGCAAGGTAAACAATGAAACCTAGGAAAGTATTAACATTTCATAATTCAAAGAGATAATTCAAATATTTCAAAGTTATTCGAAGATATTTAATGTTTATGTAGAAAAAGAACAGAAATGTTCAATTGTAAACGCAATTATTTGGTTTATAACTAATAATTTACGGGTTGCACCGTAGGCAACTGAAAACACACTAAATACGATGCGGTGCGAAGCGTTACGAAGCGCAACCGCCTGCCTGAAAACGATAAAAACGCCCCCTGAATTTAATTTCCCAACCAATGACAGAGAAGAGGTAAAAAATCGTAATAAACACAAATATTAATATTATTATTTATTTTAATAATCAAATTCAAATATTTAAGACTTACAACATTTAACATATCATAAATTCCTTTTCCTGCGTGTGGCCAAGTTTTACAATTTTTATAATCCGGTATTACAATTACAAGTAAATCATCGCATAATAATTAATCCAATGATTAATTAAGTCATATATATAATATATATATACACAGTTATGTACAATCATTTTTTTCATTTCTCAGTTTTTGTCTTCAGTATATTCTTGTAATACATTTTATTTATTGTTAGCCATCAAATATTCAACAATGGCACACTGTTTCGAATCATTAAATCATCAAATTCGTTATAAATGGATAATGGTTATAAATGGACAATCAAATAATTCGCATTATTTCCTAACGTTTGAGCATTTTTTTGTTCATTCATTCATATTTATTTCATAAACCTTGTTTTTTTAGTTTCTTGTTGCGTGTCTGCGTTGCCTAAGTGTATTCACCGTACTTATCCACGAAATTAAACATGTTCCATATAAAGTACGTGATGATACGTGATCTAATAATAAATATTCCCGGATTGATTAACGCGCGCCGGGGCGTGCGGGGTGAAAATACCTATCAGTAATTGACAGAACTATAAGCAAAAAACGCGTTTGCGAATTAGCTTTCGCTTTCCTTCAATATAACTTCTTTGGCCGCTAAGTACTAATGGGTCTTTATTCTTCAACATATTCTGTATTGTTTGTTTCTAATTTTTTTTGTTGCTGCAATGAACCCCAAGTACCCAAAAGTAAAATGTGACAGTCGACGGATTTTCTAATGTTGTGACTTTTCATTCACAGCCATTGGCTTGGCTATTGTGTTTGTGATTAATTTTTTTTTGCTCTAATTGGCGGGTGAGTTTTATTCAATTACGGGTTTGACATGTTTGACATGTTGATGTATTTTGACTAGAAAATCAATCGCCAACACGTCATCAACAAACGCTACTGATGAATGTGATTTTTTGGCAATTTTAGGGTTTTATTAGTAATTAAAAGTTAGTGTCATAATCGGATCGTCGACGGCCGTAGCCTCCTCCACCACCACTGTGGCTGCTGCCTGGATGATTACCATAATAAGCGTTATAGTAATAACCGTTCCATTCGGATCGCCAGCTGTCGTAGAGGTTTGCCATGCTGTTGTCATTTATTGAACCGGTTGACCTCTATAAAATTAAAATTCATTATTATTTAATTCATTTCTTGATTAAGGTAATGTTAGGATTTAGTTTTGTTTGGTTAGACAACTCATAACCTTATTTCGTGTCTAGTTCAGGTTATGTTAGGTTATGTACGCACCTTTTTGGGTATTTTCTGTTCGTACGGATGACGATCGTTCCAAACATCTTCCATGTTGTACAAATCATCAGCGGCATAGTTATCAATCCCAGCCATGTGATTTTTGTTCAGTTCATTCAACATGTCGTCACTTAACGGTGTGGGTTGCTTCTTCTTCGCGTTCTTTTGTCGATTTACCAACTACACAACCATAAAACATCGATTAGTCATTAAATAATTTATGTTCATTACAAAATAACATACCACAGTAACACCGAAAATGATGACAAACAATAACGACGCTAAACCAATCACAATTACAGCAATTGCCCACTGTGGCAATAACACATTTTCATCGGCATAACCCACAGTTGGATAGACTTGTTTTGGTAAAACTAAAAACAAAAATTCACGTCATATTTTCAGATATAACCAAAAAAATAACTTCAAATATATTTACTAACCTATAAAATCGGTGTATTTGGGATCAACCACAAAGTTACCAAAACTAAGCTTTCCTTCATATCGCTGCTCACTATCACTATCATTATTATCTATCGAACTAGATTTCGGTTCGCGATTTGTGATCGCTGACACTTTAGGAACAACTGTTGCCGTCGCAGCATCCTCCAACGTGTCGTGGAACAGTTTCTTAATTTCCAGTGTATCAACTTGTCGGCCAAGATCGTTCAATTCGACCAGATAGTCAACAAGTACGCTGCCTTCACTAAAACCATCGATGCGTATCTTTTTGTACCATTTGTTTAGTACACTGGATCGACTGTAGACGTCTTCAAGCTACACATAAACAAAAATCAAAATTAGAGGTTAGGTTATGATTAGAAAGTTTAGAACCAATACCTGAGACTGCACTTCATTAGCCAGGATTTGCCATTCGCGAGTATTGCGATCCAATAATTCAGGTACCCACTTAGCACCGCCTACAAGTTTGATGGTACCAGCTAAGTCACACTCCTTAACACAATACCCCGGGGTAGTTGGTCTTTGTGTTGTTGTAGTCGTTGTAGTGGTGGTAGTTGTCGTCGTACTCGTAGTTGAACTTGTCGGAGCACTAACCATTGTAAATGTTATATTCTTCGCTGCCTCCAGCAATTTTTCTATGGATATCGGTGTGGTTGATGGGGTAGGCCATCCGGTGAACTCAGTAGTAGCCCTGTTTTCATTAACAAACAAACAAAACATTATTTTTTAACCAGGAATACCTATTTTTGAAGTTTAACTTAGTTAAACACAAAATAATCACCTGGTAGGCCATCCTTTGTGTATCGTAGGAGTTATACCACCTCCTGAATTATTTCCATTGCTATTATTACTTCCGGAACCACCAGAAGGACCATCACCTTCACCGGGTATACTTCTAGGAGTTGTAAGTCGTCCACCAAAAGATTTTCTATGGGTACCTTTGGGTAAACCAGCTGCACGACCAGGGAATACCAATTTCGATCCACTACTAGTTGTTGTGCTTGTTGTAGTTGTTGAAGGTGTAGTTGTTTCAACTTTAGTTTGCGGTGTTGTTGATTTAGGAGTGAACCTACCCTTATACCCAGGTGGTAGGAACGCAGCGATATCATCCATAGTGATTCCTTTGAGAGCTGATTCAGGTTTCGGTTTTTCCGTCGTACCTCTAAAACCTGGCGGTAGTAACGATGTAACGTCATCAAAAGTAACACCTTTTAGTAAAGGAGCTTTCGTACTGGTTGTGGAAGGTTCCGTTGATAGTTTAAATCCTGGAGGTAAGAACGCGGAGATATCATCTAGGGTAATATCAGATAATGGCGATTTTTTAGTTGGGGGTACCGCTGTAGTGGTAGTCTTCATTTTGTAACCAGGTGGTAAAAACGCAGCCAAATCATCTTGGGTTATACCCTTAAACACATCCTTAGTGGTTTTTGTTTCTGGTGTGGTAGGAGCAACAGTAGATGAAGAAAATCCTGCTGGTAGGAATTTAGATAAATCAATTTCTTTTGCACCTCCTAAAATGGCTTCAATTGGACTTATTGGTGCTTCAGTAACTTCTTTGCTTGTATCCGCCGCCAGCGTTGTTGAAGGTACGCCAGTACTAGTTGTAGAAGTAGTAGTAGTACTGGTGCTAGTAGTAGTCTTTGGAAGTTTAAACCCAGGTGGTAATAACGATTCCAAATTAGCTTGTTGTATCTTCAACCCTGCAATTTCAATCTTTGGCGTTTCCGTTGTTTTGCTTTTAATCAAAATATCCCCGATGGTTTTAGGCAAATCATCATTCCCGACACTTTTACCTTTGTATCCAGCCGGTAGGAATTTCCTAACATCAGATACAGTGACCTTAGTCTCAACATCCGGCTGTAGCGGCTCATCCGCTTGGGGTAATTCCAAATCAGATTTGGAAGGCTTAGCAGGCCGAGTCTGGTACTTGGGCTTATACGTTGGCCGGATATCAGTACTAAACTTTTTGATAACAACAGCCGGATATTGTTTCGGCATTGCTGTTGTGATCTCCACGTCAATCATGGTCGTACCATTCTGGGAACCTTCAGTGATAACCGTAATATTGTTACCTTTAATTCCACTCAACAAACTTCCGGATAAATCTGATTGGACCCGGTCGAGTTTGTCAATTAACGATTCAGTGCTTGTGTTTGGTTTCGCAGAGACTGGAATTTCGTCGGTTATGTTAAGATTCGGAATCGTTGGGATTGTGGTGGTTTCAAGATCATCCGTTAATAATTTCGTTTTAATTTCTTGAGCGATTAGGGAGTTTGGTAAATACCTAGCACCGGATACAGAACGTGAGGTTTGAACTGAAGCGACTACAACCCAGGTTTCACTGCTATCCTCAAGCGTTGCTCCAGTTGGAGGTGTCATTTGGTCATTAAGGTTAGGATTTGGTGTGCCATCATTATCAGTGTTATTAACCACACTTTTAGTTGTTACGACATTAACAACAGGACCCGTGGTAGATGTCTCAGGTTCTTCAGTTGTGTCAATAACAGTGGAATCAATAAAACCCTTAAAGTTGTCGTCCTTAACCATGGTCGATGGTTTCATAGTTAAAACATCATAATTATTAGTATCAGTACCATTAATTTCTTTAACTTTAGATTCTGGTAAACTTTGTTCAGTTGGTTCAAGTTCTTGCGTAGAATAATCCTCATTATCTTCTTGATTTTCATCATCAGTTTCTACTTCACCTTCTTCTCCTTCAACTTCTTCAGATGATACATTATTCTCACTACTGCTTCTATACTCATAATCTGGTACTGGTGTAGATTCATCTATATCTTCATCAACATACTCCAACTCCTCACTGGTCGAGGAGCTTGCTTTAGGCGCAACAGTAAAGAATTGATCAGGGGGTAAAGTGACAGGTTCTTTAATAATTTCCACATCGTTCTTGTGGTTTGAATTACCATCATTAACATCCTTCAAGTCCTCCAATAAAGGATCTATATTTCTTTCAGTTGTAGTACGTTCAGTTGTCGGTGGTAACTTGAACGGAAACCGTCTATGTAAAGTCGTAGCTGGTACCGGAGTAGTTGTAGAATGCACATGGGTCTTAGACCCATAAACCTCCCCACTTGTATCAACATAATAATCTTTAACCTGCTTCCTCTTGTAGTTATTTCCGTCAGGAGCAAAAATCCTCGTACGGTGATTCAAAATGTCTCGATTATTAATCAACAAATCGTTTTGTTTCTCTTCATTGACGTCGTTATCTGGATACCTATCTTTCCAAGGTTGGGGCTGAGGTTGCTGTTGTTGGGGTTGGTTCTGAGTGAAAGCCGCGGCCTTGAACGGCGATGGACGATTATTAAACTCTGGCGGTAAATCCGCAGGACTTTCAATTGTGATTTCTCCTAAAAATGTTTCCGACTGTGGGTCGTGGTGCGTTTTAAATAAATGCGAATAATTAGGACGGTGGGTGGATGGAACGACGTGTTCAGTCCGGTATTGTGTATGGCTGTTACCGTTATTTCGATAACTTGTCGATTGTGGTGCTCCTGCTGGCTGGTGATAGTTATTAGAATTGGTAGGAGATTGTACAGGAGAAGGAGCACGGAATGCTGACGGTGCTTGTTGTTGGGGGGTGAAGCGGTATTGAGGTAAAGTTTGTTGAAGATGTATGGGTAGATCAGACGTTTGTAGATCGCGCGGTGGAGGAAAATAGGTGTCTACTGCTTCTTGTTGATAGCTCGAGGGTTGCCGACGATTATACGCCACGTAATCGTTGGCGGGTTGTTGTTGATAGTTCGGAATGTAACGGGCCTGTGGCGCGCCAAAATAATAATTTTCTGAAACAAAAGGACACAAGTTAAATACAAATTAATATTTTATTCAACATCATTAACATCAACATATAATAATCAAGTTGTTTTAGGTTTAACTTGTTCGTAAACGTTAAATATTTATCCTTGATCTTTAAATCAAACCAGTTCTTACATTAATACGTTCTTGTTTTGTTTTTTACGCTTGCTTGTTATTTACATTCAAGCTTTTGTTTTTGAATTCAACAAACAAACAAACGCAGAATGTTAGTCAATATTCAACATTTCCTTTGATTTTGTTTTTTGTTTTTTTTTATATATTATTTTTGTTTTACGCATGTTCGTATTACACCACGGGTGGTATTGTGTTTAGGCCTCATGTAAATCACTTTTTTGTAAAATGCCATGAATTTTAACTGAAAGTGTCATGACACTCCAATAAGCAAAAAAGCTAGGCACAAAAATGCGTTTGATGAGAACCAACGTCAGCTCCACCTAGATTTTTTTAAGTTGACAAAAATGTTGTATTACATTCCAGAACATCAGAATCTTGAATCTTGGTGTGTCGTTCGTAAATAGAATAAAATGCAAAGAAATAAAAGAAAAGAATTTTATAAGTTTCAAAGTCAAAAACAAAGAATGCGTCTTGTTTTCTTTTTGTTTTGTTCCATTGCGTAGCTTTTAACGCGTGTCAAAGCTTTGATGTTAGGTACAAATCATCGTCTGTCGATTGTTTTGTCACGCAAAACGCGTTACAAATTCCAAAAAGGAATAGTTAAAGTTAAAACATGTAAAACGTCACATAAGAAACAACAGAAAAACGTCAAAATGTAAAACTATCCTAAAAAAACAATGTAAACGGTAAATTATGAATTGATTGATTAATGTCAAATCTGTGCGTTCTACGTGGTACGAAAATAAAAATTCAATAGTTAATTCAGTATGGACGTGTTTGTTTAAAATTTTGCATGTGCAGTGTAAATCCTACAATCCATGCAGTAAAAAGAGAAAAAAATTTAACGCAGCATGCATCGCAACGTCAGCGAGGTCTTTTGTTCTCCTCGTTTGGCGTCCTTCCCAAGCGAAAAAAAAACTGGGCAAAACGTAGATAACGCCGTGAAATTGTGATTTTTATTTACAAAAAAAAAACAATAAAATTCGTGATAAATAAAAAATTAATCAACTAAATATTAATGTAAAAGGTGCTCATATATTATTTACGCTTAATTTGTGTCAATATTCGTTTATTACTAACGAAATAAACTTTTCGATATTGAGGAAAATAAGTCACTCATCTCGACGATGAAGATGAAGCGTCTGGGGAATTTTGTTTGCGTACGATTTCCACGTGACTTATATTCGCATTATTCATCCCGGCATTCGCCAGCTGAACTGTGGATATAATAAACTGCATTTGCAGTCGCTTGCTTCGACTCAACTCTTCAATAGGATAAAAAAGGATAAAAAATGCATTTGGAATTTAATATTTGCGGAAAGCTCTTTACGTTCTTTTAGTTTTTGCGTTCATTTTTAAAAATCATTTTTAAAATTACTAATAACGTTAAAACAAGAGTGGGTCATAATGATATTAGAGGTAGTAAAGTACAGGCAACTTATAATACTCGTACTCGTAAGTAAGTTATTCGGGTTGCATAAAAATTTAATGATGCAAATTTTTATTTCGACATTGAAAGTGTGAATATTTGAAAGGATGAATGGGTGGAGTGTTTAATATTACAAAGTGACATACCTCAGCCGCCCTTTTCCCCCAATCCCTTCGAAACAAAAATCGAAGAGTCACATTGCGTAGTCGCATGTTTTGCACCGTTTGCGTTCACTTGTTCTCGACACTTTCGAGTGTTAGCAAATGTTCTGCGTTCCACACGAGCTCTGCAGGTCGATCTCCGGTGTTGGATGACGCGGGGGTGGGCGGCGGCGTTGAAGGGTCGGATTTATCCATGTCGCACAAATGGCACGCGTTTATTATATTTTCTAGCTTTTAAAGCTTGAAACGCAAAATGAACACACCAATTACTAAACTTTTGGTGTTATGATTAGTATCTAACCTGGCGATTTGCTTTTGTTGTGGATGTCAAAATACACATTTAACAAGTAAGCTTAGAGCATCAACAATTAGTTGAATCAGTTTGTAGTTTGTATACTAGTAGGCGCTGGACGTTGTTATGCTTTTGTTTTTGTACGGAGGTGTAAACCGAGAGCTTTTGCTCTAAACCTATTCACATACATTCGCGACTCCGTCCAGGTCAGTTCTTATTATTATTATTATACGTTTTATTTAACTTCCCCCATAACGCTTTTTTGTGTTGTATTGCCTTTATTAGCGTTGACTAATTAAAATTGTGAGACTTTATGAATGTGTAATACTCCATAAATTATAGTTATGCGTTACATCACGAGATGTCGTTGTTAGAACACGACAGGACACACATTCGGAACACCAAAAGGGTGCTCGCAGGCTGGTTCATGTTGCTCATGATTCTGGTCATTAATCTTATGCGTTATTAACTCTATCACCAGCCTCAGTCTCAGTGTACCCATTCAAGTTTCGGGTTGGTTGGTAGGTATGCAAGCCAGTGCCAGTACAAACACCAACGTTTCCCTCAACTTGAATTAATTCAATTACGTGAAAATAAATTGAAATTCTGCGAGAATAGCTAAGACATATGATACGGTAATATATGCAACCTAATAAATATACACGTGCGTTGAAATAGTGTCCACAAAACTATATTTCAATATTTAATTATCTACGGTTCATATTTTGTAGACGCGAAGTACGCGTGCGAGGATTTCGTAATTACGTTTTAATAGTTGTGCGTAATATTTCTGAATAGCTGAAGAGCGCTGAGATGATTATGAACTTAGGCAATAAAAGTGGTGTTTTTGGACGGAGGAAACACGAAGAATATGTGGAAGTGTGTGTTGAAATGCGAGACGTAAAATCATCCTGGGGGACGACTTGGCGTATGTACATGTAATGTACGCGACAGAAACGCAATTAATTTATTAATTAATATAACGTCTTTGAGACGCCACGCCGACGTCGTACGGCTAAGTACGGGTAATATACGAGCGCGTGTACATGATTGATTTAATTACCTCGTCGCGCGGCTTGTTTACCGGCATCAAACTAAACAGGAACCTGCTTTAAGTACAAACCCTTTGCGTCATAAGATACACTAGGTTTAATTGTAGGTTATGTGTTTTATTTAATTAAATTTTTTTTATTTTTTCGGAAGTTAGGTTTACGTTTTTGGACTTTGACGTTGTTATAATAAGCTAATTTTTGTATTTTTGTTATGTTGGGTTATGTTTGACTCTGATTTACGTACTTTTAGGTTAAGTTGTAAGTTATGTAAGGTTATGTTCTATGTACATTAGGTTCAAATTGTAACTATTCATCTTCAGTTATGATGTGATGCGAATATTATTAAATTAATGCGATGATTGTAGTTCTAAAGCTTATTTTGCGAAAGAACCAGAATTGACATCAACATCCCAACATTCCGTGCTGCTGCCGGTGATTGTAAGGGTAGGAAATGCGGGCTTTCAATTAAGTTTTATACAATTATCAGAATATAATGCAAATTTATTTCCGAGCAGTCGCTAGTGAAGTTGCCTGACTTCACATAATACGACGCTCCCCGCATAAATTCCTAAATCACAAAAGACTCGGCAGTACCTTCCAAATCCGGGAATGCGCTGGGAATGAAAAGAAAGAGAAGCGCCGCAAGGTGTACGAAAAGATGACGAGAATAATTAATAAACTAGTTTCGATGCAAATCACAAGCGGTTCTTCTTATAATTCGTTGAAAGGAAGCGTTGGGCTTATTTGCAGCGAAATTCCACAGGAATTTTACCCCATTGTTGACGACATTGTGGCGCATTAAAATTCATGAAGTAGCCTAACTCACCCAAAACCACAAGCGATGCACATAACTTATCGATTTGGAATGTGTTTTAAATTGTTTGGGGCCGTCAACATATAACCTTAATATCAAATCTTAGGTTAGGTGTGTCACAAATGTATAACTTGGTTCATGCTGTGACTTGTAGTTTCTAGAAAATGTTTGATTTTATAAATTTCACTATATAATGTGAGAATATTAAGAAAACAGCTTAGTCCGCTAAATCGTCATATGTCACACTGTGCGCTGCAGCGTTTTGCAGGCGAAAATAAATTATATTTCAATTTTATTTTATTGCCAAGGCACTAAAGTGCAATCCGATGAGCTGGAGGGCGTTGTTGAAGCATTAAGAATGAAATGTGCAATGTGGTTGGGTTATGAATCGTGGCTGTAAGACCACCTAAGTGCAAAGAAGTATTGAATGCGCAGCAAGTGTTGTATCGCCACCTTTTAATTCTATTTCTGCGTCCGGTTGGTCGTACACATTGATATAATACCCAACTACCCGACGGGTTTAGCTTTGTGTCGTACGTTGCGGTGCAATTTTAAGTCAATTTGCTGTAAAGAGCTTTTTCTATCATGCTTAATAAAAATGCTAATACAACGCGATAAATAAATAAGAATTGCTTACCGAATCACCCAACAGGCAGCAGGGCTGGATGCTGGTTTTATTGCATACGATCTAAGGTGTGTTAAATTCTCTTTACGATTGCATCGATGCAAACCATAAAGTTACTATAAAATTTATCGCAAGTTCGAAACGAAAATGAGTTTTCTCTAAGTATTTTCAGAAATTAGTTTGTGGATTATTTATAGGTTATTACATTAGCAACTAGAGGATTGATATTAGATAAAAGATGGGTTATTTTATTGCGAATAACTTTTGTTAGAGGTACTTTTTTGATGGTTTTAGTATTACTGGTAGTTTTTGGTGGTTTTGTGTCAGAAAAGAAGGACGAAATTTGAGTATTATTAGGAAATGTTGGTAAATAATTGCGATTTTTGATAAATTGGTGGGGGTTTATTAGTTGTAGGTTAGGTTAGGTTAAGTCAGTTTAAATTTAGTTATGTTTGGTTATGTTAGGTTATGTTTGGTTAGGAGTCGAGTATAGTAAAAAAAATTAATATTTCATCCCGTAATGCATCGTGTTTGACAGCGAAAATGTTTGTTCGCCAAAAAGGAATATCCTGTGACTCGGGAAACACTGAAAGACGTTCCGGTTCAAAACAGAGTCGAGCAAACATGCTAAAAGCACGTAGAACTCACATAACGCCCTGCAGGAGAGCTGCGAAACTTGTGTCTGCTCACATTTACGAGGAGAAGTAGGAGCACATGAACAATGAAGATAAATTCAATGTTTACTAATACGAGTATAGATTTACTTGAACAAGAAATTTGTTCGCCGTTGTTCTTTTTTTTAGTAGAACGTGTAGCACATAACCTAACTTAACTTTAAATTTCGTGTCGTGTTGTGTTGTATATTATGTTTCGAAACAAATATTGGAATGTTCCAAACAATTGAACTGCCCCATATTTAGCGAAGGGTAGTTCGGTGGCTTAAAATCGATGCGGAATGAAATACCCAATGAATTGAATAATTAATTGCCTGACTTAATTACTCTCTCCTGATGATTCTCTGCCGCCTACTCCGAATACAGAATACAAATAATAACTAATTCAACTTTGCGCTTCCCTTCCCTGGTTCTGGGGTGAAGCTCCCCTTCGTCGTGCGATTACTGGAATGAAGTTGGAGTCAAGATGGACCGACGGACAGACAGTTTGATTAAATATGCAAATAGATGGCGGTAGTTTTGCATTAATAAGATTTTGAGTGTTTCGGAATTGGTTTGGCACTCAAACTATGATTGACAAGCACTTGCAAACAGTGATTAATTACATTATTCAATTACTATACATTTAATTTCTAAGGGATGTTGGGGTTTTAGGTACGTAAATGTTCAAAACATGACACAGAGATGGCGCTAGTTGATGTTTAACCTTAAAATTATTAAAATTGCAATTGCGTGTTGGATTGAATTAATAAATTGCTAAATTAAAAATAAATTAAAATACAAGGTGTGATTACTCGCGTGTCGTGTCGTGCACGATGAATCTTGCACAATTTCAAGACGAATGCATCGAATGCACGAAGATAGGTTAATCGTGCATGGGCTCGATGGCAAGGTGCGATCTAAATGTCGTAACAAATAACAATATAATAAGAGTACCTGCCCATCGTATCGTAATGGCTACAATACTAAACAAAACATTACTCAAGTGGTTTGAATCAACATATTTTATAAAAACCAGCGCGGTATGTGTTGAAAGTCAGTGGAGTTTACTTACAACATATTACGGTTTAGTTGTAGGAAATTTTCGTAATTTATGAGTTCATCCTGAACTCATTGTTTCGTTAAAGTTTCGATAATCATAATTATAATTATGAGAACCTTTAAATGTCATAACAAACTTTAATAACCTACATTCTAATCTAACATAACCTTACCTAACCTCACCAAACGAAACTAAAACCAAACCTAACCTAACATGACCAAACATAACCTATCTTAAGCTATAAAATTGATTAATATCCGTAAAACCATTTGGAATTGAGGTTATGGCGCCACAAACCAATTTCGTGAATGTTTTTAGCAAACTTTTGCGACTTAAACAAATTAAACAAATTCAACACTTCAATAACCCAAAAACACGCGTTAATAATTAAGTATGTATGAGCGTGACGTCGCCTTAACGTAACCACTAGAGTTAATTACAAAAGAGGGCTAAATAGTTAATTAAACTTGAGTTTGTTTTATAACTCTTATATATAACTTGGAGCGTAAGATACGCGCTCTTTACCACCGCAGCCGCCGACTTTTCCCATCTACAGTGTGCGGGTCGAGTGTATTTCCTCGTCTTAATTGAATTGCAAAGTCCGGTCACTGGTTTTTCACCCCCGTCCTCCCCTGCCAAGCTAAATCCAAGCGTCTTATACTGAATTTTGTTTAGTTTTAATCTTATTTTTTTCGCCTTAATTTCTCTACTGTTGAGGTTAAGTATCAACAAAACATTAACCTAGTATTTTTCCAAAAAAGTGAGGTTAAACCTGAAATGTTTCTATTTGGGAATTCTTGTGGTATTAATAATTAAAATTAACTTTATATTCGATCAGAAATGAATGTTAAACGCATAAAATTTTATATTGAGCACAAAAACCACCAATAATTTTTTATTCCACACCAGCATTTTTATGTAGACGCTGCGGATGCTGGTTTCTCATTGCGTTATCACTGCGCCTTCGCCGCCGCCGCCACAACAAAGAAAAAAACATAATAATTGCCTCGTAAAACACATAAAACCGAAGAACGGAGTAAAATTTATATTTTACGAAGCTTGCCAGTATTGTTAGCTTCTATTAGACTTCTATTACAGGCAACCCACAAAACACTAAGTGTATTCTAGGTTGCATACAGTAAAACATGACAAGAATATTACTACTATCACTAGTACGAGAACGTGGAAAACCTAACAGTACAATGATCGTAATTCCTTGTGGGTTTACAACATTATTTATTTACGACAAGATATAAGGGAACAATTCAAATAGTGTTACGGAAATAGAAATAGTGAAACAATAAAGAATGGTAAGTTGTTTCTGTTGTAGTGCCTACCGAATTATTGTTATTATTGTTATTTAATATTCTTGTTTGGTCTATAATGCCTACCTACAGTTGTATATGCAAGTGTATTCGACTTTGCTAAACGAAGCCTGAGTGTTCGCTAGCCAACACCAGATGGCGAGACGTGTGACGTCTCTACCCAAAATGTCACAGAATGTATAATGTTATGTATAAAAGCAGCCACTAACCACCCTTCCTAGACTTGTCATTCAAGTTGTATTTATTCCTCCACTCATATATTCGTCATATATTTCATATTTTGTGTGTTTATTGTTACCCGAGATACCATAGTGACGGGATATCCTACCGACGCGCTAAATATGCAAAACGTTGGGATTACATCAAATATTCGCAAATTGTATCAATCGAAAGTTACGTGCTGTCAACGTGAATATTTTCGAGTGCACGATTAGCAATAGCAAGTTGAAGGCGCGCATGGAGGGTGCGGAATGACCCACTTTAATACTCCGACTGCATCACATACATATGGATAATATGAATATCCATGCAGAGTTGTGAATGTGTGGAGTTTGAGAGCAGAACGTTTTTCAATCGCGAGCATATCCACACACACACACACACACACAACGAAACGAATACAAAGAAAGACAGTTTAGTGTTGTGTGGTGTTTTGCCAAGAGTTGGAGTTAAGAGTTAGAGTTAGGCATCTAGTTGGCTTGGAATATCCTTGCAAGCAAACACAAACGTCCTTTCACTTTGCAATCTACGCGTTTGTACACATTTAGTACGCAAAAAATTGAATACGTCGAGTAATAACGCGTTCAATGTCAAATGTGTATACAACACATGATACTTTATATTTTAAACATAAAAAATTAAAACATAACCTAAAATTATGGTATTTGATTGTAACGTATTTAACGTGTTTAACTTTAACCTTTAACTTTGGACGTGTTAGAAGTTTGTAAAGTTTTAGTTATCATCATCGTGGCTAGTAGATGGCAGTAGAAGTTAGTTGTGATGTTGTTGCCCTAAAACATTATTATCATCGACGAGGGAATTTTGTTCTGGTCTGCATTATGCGCGTGTCGTCATGTTCGTTATCATTAAAACTTTGTGGCTTCCACGTCTTTGCCATTCGCCGTCGATGCTGAGGTTGTAGGATGCAAATGCCATTAAAATTCATTAGTATGTTTTATAATTACTGTGATGACGCACACGCCGTAAGTACAATCGGTCGTACCTTAAATGATATATGTCGTAATGGTGACTAGTAACAGTGTGACAGGTAACTGGTCATATTTCCGGGGGTGTTATGGCTGGAATTGTATTGGTTTGGTTAGGTTAGGTTATGTTGTGTTGTGTTATGTTATGTGACCCACATGACATCAAACGCGTTAGATTACTCTATAGTGCACAATTTGCATTTATATTACCAATTTATAGATAATGATAATAATAAGAATAAAACACAAATAAATTCACCAACGGTACAGCGCACTTGATGTGATGAGTTTAGTGTGATTGTAAAGTGAAAGTTGTATATTTGACTTCAAGTCTTTCAAGTCGATGTCGAGGATGTTTCGTTGGTCGTGGTTTACGTTTTTTGTGTGTTTATGTTGCAGTTGTTGCTTATTACATACTTATACAGAAGTAGTTAAGACTTGTAGAATGAAGAGTGAAGAATAAAGCAGTAGAAGGTCAATACGATTGTAATTATCCACAAAATGTGTGATGCAACGTTGTTTCATTCACTAAATTAAAAATTTTATGCTTTTGTTGGGTATAAATTACATTGTGTTTTTCTTAGAAAAAACATGTTTTAGAAAATTGGATGTATCCTTTATCTAAATTGTTCAATTCTTGTATTTGTATTTTTGTTTTATAGTTTAGAAGTTACTCGTTAGAATATGACTAAGTTCAACCCTTAAATCATCCTCTAAATAATTTATTTTCGTGTTCACACTCAAACAACTCTAAAATTAAAAATCCAACCATACAACTTCTAATAAATTAATTTAAAGCTGTATCCTCTTAGCCTAACACCAAAACAAAAAAATCTTTAATTAAAAATGAAAAATTTGTGATTAAATTTCATATTAATATGAAAAAAAGTAATAAACCTGCGCTACCATCATTATTATTACGCTGTTTTGCACTTTGCACGGATGAAAATGAATGAATAACAAAATATCCCGCTTCATTTTTAATTGTGACGTGTGATAAGTGTGATAAGCCTGGATTACGACTCCCTGGGGAGATAACCTAGGTGAAAATTTATCGCACTCTGACTGCCGCTTCAGTGTAACACTTTGATAAACTACCACCACCCTACGAGTTGCTGCAATTGCAAAAACGAAATAATCCACGTTTGTTTTCGCGCACTACCTGCACCTGCAACTGCCTGCTACTAACAAAAAAGCTAATTTATAGTTTTAAACTTGTTAATTAAATGCCACCCAACACACTGACTGCCAACACAAAATATAAGGTTTGCATCTCTTCATTTTATTTTCGAAATTTAATTATAACGTTGACACATTCATTAAAATTGGCTACAATAAACTGTACCACAATGTAATTAACCTAAAACGTAACGCAACTCAATAAAAACAAATGAAAATGACAAATAACACGTCACACGCGTGGAGTAGAAATTGAGAGCGTTAGTCTTTTTTTTCTTCTTCTTCTTGTTGATTATAAATATGTATTAGTTTGTATTTGTTATAGACGTAAAACAAATTTCGATTTCTACACATTAGCATCAACGAATGCTGTGTTCTGTGCTTTAAGTTGTTTGAGATTAAAATATAAAATAATAATGACGCTGGTATTAGTCATGCTGAGAATTTATTGTACGTAGAAAACACAAAGAGAAACGATATCGGCGTGAATGAGGACGTTCGTCAAATACAACTCACACCTAACCATCATACAATTTCAATAAATAAATAATCATCGAACGTATAATTTATTCTCGTTATACTCAAACTTAAAATTACTCTTGTACAGTAATCAAAAGTCAAGAAAGTCTTGCCGTGTTGTACACTTTGACCTATTGATATTGACATTCAAAATAATTTTTACTTTTAATTTAAAACTTGAACTTTTGGCCTTTATTTTTTTAATCTTAAATTTTTTGTTTTTAAATTTCAAGGTTTTTCATTGTGTGCAACACATTTACATGTTATGCATTTTTGGTTGCCTACATTTTTAGTGATTGCCGTAGTAATTTAAGTTTTTAATTTTTAATTTATTAATCTTACCTGGTGCTAGTTCTGATTGTAGTGATTGTTAGTCGTTAGTAGTCGCAGTCATTGCGATTTTGTGGTCTCTGCGGCGAAATCGTTCTGCCTACAAATGCGTGTGTGATATGTGACGAGCACGTTCATTAAGCGGTGTGTATATCCGCTCGACGTGATAAGTTTAACGCGCAATGAGACGATTGGTGAAGCGGCGAAACGTACCAAAACGCAATTAAACGTCGCGTGTGCCACTAAACTAAATTAGCCGCATAGCTGGCGCACTAGCTTGCTTGCTTGCTTGACAAGCGTCAAAGTCACAAATCAATTGTGGCGATTGTTTGTTTCATGTAGGCTGCACATGCGTTTGGGAATCAACAAGTCTTTGGTTGAAACAAAACACTTTGGGTGGAAATCTAGAGTGCCGTGGATAAAAAATATTCAACTGTAGGGCACCAACTGCTCGTAATATTTGTTTATAATTGGCATAAGTTGGAATCAAAAGATTATTTATCGGATTTGTACTTGAGTGTGTTTGGCAGTGTTTAGATATTTCATTAATGGTTTGGTTATTCAAAGCAAACATACATTATTGCTTCGCACGTAGCGAACACGTGTGTGGCCACGGTGATTGAATGCTGCATTGTGTCAATAACAATTCGCTATTGTTGGACTAACACTTGGTCATTATGTTAAGAGGTAACACTAATTGTTATCTTTGTTTAGGTAAAATTAATATATTTGTATAGATTTGCAATTATTACAATTGGTGATTATTTTGGAATTTCACGTCTTCGAAAAATAGCCATAACTTTTGAATGACGTTTTCAATTTTTGGTTTCTTTAGTTTATAGTAAAAAAGTTGTGCTTTCGTGTGTGAGTATAGAAAATGTTTTAAACATCCCTTAAATATTTTCTTTCTAACCTCAAAATCTCAACATTAACTAAACTTACATCTATTATATAAACATTTTCTAATCAATTAGACCTTTCTGTATCAATTTGGCATTAAACCACTTAAAATAGCTCCCAGTATCAACCGTTATTACCCGTACTTTCTAACCATAAACTCAACCATTGATAAACCAACAAATTACCCTGTCACTCTCACTTTAATTTGCACTTAACAACAAAAAACTAACTATAACAACGCCAATAAATAAGTTACCTGATGAATTTATGACTTAGTAGTTCGTGGTCCTGGTTGGTAGGCACATATATGTTTCGGATTGCAGAATGTGTGTAATAATTTTCGAAACGTTGCGCCACGAATGCCACAAAATTCGAGCTGCAAATGTCGACAAATACGACTCAAAATCCTCGTTCATACAACTTGCATCGTTTACTGTGCTTGAATTCGGTTTGCTTTGAATTACATCGTGCGCTGGCGTGCCAAGCAGTCGCAATAGATTTGTTTGACTTGTACTCGAGCACCAACAACAGCAGCAGCAAAAGCAGCAGGCAGCAGCCTCCCAAGTTTTGCTTACACGCTCTGACTGCAGTTTCCATGTTTCGCAATTTCAATTCAACAAATGGACGCGGATCTTGCAAATGCACAACTAGCGTCTATTCGATGCGAGCGCAATTTATGTACGAACCCCTCATTTTGACCTATCGCAGAGAATAATGTCTCGGATTTGAAATGTTACCGAACAAAATCCAACAAAACCGAACGAACCATTTACATATTGAAATTTAACCTACAAATCTCATCATCTTAGACTTAGAGTATACTATATTAAATCTATTTTAACCCAATCACAACTAACTGAACCACATTTCGAACAACCGAGATATTGTTTGTGAAGATGATCGAGTAGGCCATGACTATGTTTTGTTTTGTTATCGCAGTAGGCGAGAACGCAATGCCGTCATATTGGGCTTTGTTATTTTTTTGTTTTTCTCTAAGTTTAATTGGTAAATCGTTTCTGAAATAAAAGTTAGTAACAGTTTGGTATCTGTTGTGTACGAAGCAAACCTAACCTAACCTAAACTGTAAAGTCCTGGAATTTTAATATTACGATGAATTCTTTTTGTCGTGTGATAATTTTAATGATTAATATCCGGTTTTTATGGCCGGCGACTTCCAAATGATCACACCTGGCATGTGCAATGCAGGGGCGCTGTGTGGTGAGATAATAAATTTGAAAAATGGCGTCCTTAAAACGTGAGAAACTCCCGAAACGCTCGTGCGCGTCGTGCTAATTTTTGCTATGTACCTACCGACGACGCAACGACCACTAATAACGCATTTTTCTACATTGTGCGATATGCATTCAGGGACGTACATTACAATAACTGAAATTAATTGTCACGCCGAACGCCGCCGGCGTGGGAACGCGAGAACGGATTTGGAGGAAGTAATGAAAAATTTCGCATTCGCGCGAACACAAAACCCAGGCAATTAGTAACGCTAAATGCCGACAAAGGTTAGTGTACAAATTATCACTTCATCGTTTATTTGTTTAGTCAATTAGGAAGCAGTAAACATTGATTTTTAATGTTAGAAATGATAGGCAACTTTGTTTACAGAAATACGCAGTTTTTTATGTGTTTGAAAAGACGTTAGATTAGATAGACGTTAATTATTTAATTTTCTTCTTTCTATTTTTCTTTTATAGTTTAAGAGTCTATCTTTACCACCATATTAAATTCCACCCTTAAATTACCTTCTAACTATTTTATTTTTGTCTTTAAAGTTAAGTAATTTTTGTACCTAGTTTTGTAACTTTTTTTCACACTAAATTCCGTTGGTTAACCTTAAGTGGAATGAATTTATGAATATATGTTACACAAGAAACTATGCTAATTAATTTATTTAATCATACAAATATGCAACACGTAATACTTATGATTGCTAACAAATAAGTGCATAAATTTGCAGGTGCGCCTGCGCATTCTTGATGCGCGCGCGCACTACACGCCTTTTTGACCTTATAAACAACTATTAAACAATGATTGCAATAAAGAAGAAATGAAGAAACTACACAAACAACAAACCAAATAATGAAATACACACAATGCGTTCGTTAGTGGTAAAAACTATTCGAGCTTCCGTGCTAGGTATGCGAAGTATTTGTGTGTCCGTTAAACGTTTACCACGTGGGCGTTAACAAAATAAGTAAACGACGCTTAAAAAGGCAATAAAGCAAACGCGCAACTATACACGACTGTCCATGATTCATCGGCGACAATAATTCGTGTTTTGCATACGGAATTGAAACTTTAAATACGAAATTGTTTGGTTTTATGTTTGTTTCGTTGTCAAACACGTCGTATAAAATCGAGAAAAATCTCCTATTTCTAATAATCCAATTTTCCTATACTAATTTTTCTTTTATAGTTAAAGAGTTGTTCTTTAACTTATGACCAAAAGCAAACCTTAAATCACCCCAGATGTATTTTATTTTTTCCATCAAAGTAGAACAAAATAAATTGAAACCATAATTTTTTTAATCAATAAATAAAATTAATTATTGAAGCAATAATTAAAAATGAATAATGATTTTATATTGCTTTATATAATTTTAAATTATTCCTGTAATAGCAGAACGTTATTTATTATTTATCGATAGATAGTTTTTGAATATTAATGAGATAAGTAATAAATTGTTGTAACGATGAGCATCGGCGGATATCAGCCCGGCGTGCAATGTGCGTGCATTGCGCCGTGAACGATTAATTTAAAATTAATTCAATAAAAATACGTTATGCAATACTTGCGCCAGATTCGGCTAGGCAACGCAAAAAAACACAACAAAATGCATACGAAACGCTTGAAATAAAACCAAACAGGCGTGGATTGCTACTTTTTATTTTTGCGTTTTGTATTCAATCACGGTGGTTTGATTGACTGATTTATGTTACGATAACACAATATACATATAAAATATAAACAAAGTAATAAAAAATAATTTGTTACCCAACGCTTGCGTGCACAATAACAAAAAATCAATATTTTTATTGATTGTGTGTACATTAAGTTGCCTATATATAAAAAATGCTGATTATTTTAATATAGGCAACCAAATATTTATTGATCATATGGCCCAGTGCTGCCATGTTTGTGCATCGTCATTGTGTGTTTAGTTTTGTTAGTTTTTAATAATTATATGCATATTGCGTTGATAACGCATGAGTGCTCCAAACAAAAAACAACAGAGAAATGAGAAGTGTAGTTTCGCTCGAACAAAAAAACGAAACAAAAACTCGTAACTCGCAACTCATAGCCAAAGCCCGGGTTGTTATTGCTGTTGTTGCAAGAAGCGGTATGACCACTAGGGAGTATTGGAGTATACGAGTAGACAAAGAGTACAAAGCCAGCCGAAGTCGAAGCCAGCCAACTAGAGCCAACTTGTACAAAGTGAAAGTATTCCGGAACGCTGGCAATAACCAGCGCCAAAACAGCAACTCCACGGCTACGACTTCGGCGACGACGTGCGAGCAACAGCTGAAAAATAACTTAACTTCAACTTAATAACCATTGTTCTTGTTCTAATATCATACATAACTAAATGTGAGTACTTCGTACAAAACGTCGTTTACCTCACACTGCGTTCAATTCGCGTAACAACTTGTCTTTTAATGTTTTAAGTAAATTCGTAGAATATTCTAGAAAATTAATTAGAATTTTTTGTTTTAGGTTATGTCAGCTAAACTTTTGACATTTCAGTATTTAATTACGATAAATATATTGTGATGGTTTTGTTGTTTTGTCATTTATTTTACAAACGAAATTGAATGAGTTTCAATTAAAGTTGTAAGTTGTAAACCGCAACGTTGTTTGGAGTGTTTAACTTTAACATGAAGGGGAGACTTGCTGGTGTCGATGATGTTGATGTTCCTTTTTAGGGCTTTTGGCCGGGGGGTGTGAGCGTCGTGAACAGTCAAACAATTAGCACTTATGTGGATAGAATGAATACAAAACAGAATGAAAAATAAAAACACAAAATTATGGACATTAGTGTTCAATTTTTAGGGTGCAAAGAACAAAATGTTTGATGTTGAAACCAATAAGCGTCATGTACACATTAAAAAACGTTGTACACAGCAATAAAACTAATAGTTATTGCATTGTGTGTCATTAGAACTAATGTGAGGTAAATAGGTGCTAATTGGGCAGTGATTTACGCTCGTGTTCTAAATACAGACGGACATGACTGTGTAATTTCGTTGCTACTAATTAAGATATAAAACACGATTTCTACCACGATAGAATTAAACATTAGAACGTAGTAAAATGAAAAGTTTTTGATTCCAAATCATCAAAAACTAGTCCTGGGCTTGATTAGATAGTCACCGATATAATTTTATGGTTTATTATCTCAAATGAACTTTAAACTTTTAAAAACTTAAACAAAACTTCAGTCAGAAGTGTGGCAATGTTAAAATGGGCAATAAAATATGTCGTATAAACTTTTCTAAAATACGATAATAACTCACAACTACCTCTCTCCCAAAAGCACAAGAGCACACTGCGCAGTTAAATGTTAAAAACTTTTCAAGTTTTTAATGATTCCCACTGGTTGCTAAATGTTAAAAGATGCCAGACGAGCGTAGAAGTTAATAGGAAAAGTTTTATTTTCGTGTTGGTAAGAATTTAAGTTTTTAAGGTTAGATAGAAAACTATAATGGATACTATCAAGTAAGCGTGAGTGTAAGTTGGGTTGTATAACTAAAAATGAATGATGAACGTAAAAAACATAACCTGCGAGCATCTATGAGTAAAGTATGGTCATTTCTCATTGTCACATTATAATGTTCATGTTAGACACTATAAGCAAGCTTACTTGCTGCTTTGGTCCGCCAAAGGACTAAAAGGGATTTGCTTTCAAGTTTCGGGCTCAAACAATGCACTATGCACACACCTTGCCTTCACGCTTTGCACGCTGAGAGTGAGTCTGAGGGCACGTGCACAATCCGGGTCGGTAGATAACAACAATCAAGAGTTACCGCGAGAGCAAGCACACTGTGTGACGTCTGAGAGTGTTAGCAACGACAACAATTTCAAACAATTTCCTTGTGTGACGTGGAGGAACTAAGGTACACACTTTACTTGCATTCTATGTGGGTGAGTGTGTGTTACGGTGCAAAGTTTACATTAACATTAAGGAAGTCGTCGAAGAACAAAGCGACACCAAACTTTGTTTTACCGCGACCGCAACACGCACAGTAAGTATCTGGTTTGTGTCACACAGCCAGTGTGTGGTTGCTAGGCGTAATAGAATTTAATAATCGATGGTAAACAATAGCCGCGCCCCTCACCTCGATTAGTAGGGCAAAACAATTCCATTATGTCGGCGCAAATTCCTGCACGTCTAGCGAGCTAGACGATAGTGCTTTTAACGTCTAGCCGAATAGCTGTAAAGCGGGGCTTTTCTCATCGAAGTGACAATTTTTTTTATTCGTTTATAATGTGGTTTTAATTAGGTTTTACGCCCGCTACTCACGTATACATTCACATGCACATGTAGCGTATATAATAACTTAACATTATAAACAATTGTTAATTGTTTTTAACGGCGAAATTGACTCCAAATGCTTTTGTTTCAAGTGTTTTTTTAGTTATGAAGATTTGGTGACAATACGTAATTAAATATGAAACTTTAATACGTTGACACGGATTTTTATTAATTAATTTCATTGTTAGTAATGTTAGATATTAATATTCTGTTGTGAATTGACATGAATTTGGTTTTAAGGCGTGATTTATGAAAAATTGACATTTAGGCAACTTTGATGAGCAAAATAAAATATTTAGGAGATGTTTTAAGTCACAAACTCAGTCGGAGGTTAAAGAACGACCCTTAAACTATAAAAGAAAAATAGTGTTGTCAAATTAAATCAATAATTGATAACATAATTAAATAAGATTGTATGTTTAATGTAAACAACCCAATATACATTTACATTTCCTTTATATTTTATTTTTTTAGTCTGTTATGAAGAAAATTTAATAAAACGGATATGAATAAAAATTCGGTTATGTTTTAGACTTTAGACATATTGATTTTAAAGATGGAAAACGAGAAGATGGAACGTACGAACGTGCAACGATGGAAAGTCAAATCCAGACTTTGTGCCCTTGTTGAAGGCAAATCCCTTAAAAATGCAATTTATATGCACAATTTATGTACACGTACCACCTCCCCATACAGCTAGATGCATCACCAACCACAACCAGCAACACAAGTACTTGGTTGCAGCTGCAAAGAAAGAAGTGGAGAAGAAAAAAAATTACTCACACTTTTCGCGTGCCACTTGTATGCACGTGCACGTTTTCTTCATCATTTACGTTGTCAAACTTAGTAGGAAACTGTACCAACAAAAATTTATATCGAATTTGACACATAACCTAAACCTAATCCTAACCTAAATAGTTTCCGCGTCACAAGAATATTCCATGACAATCGTCATTGAAATTGAAGAATTTGAAGAATACAAATGTACCAAGTAGATTGAAAATTCGTATTGTGAATATAAAGAAAATACGTTTCAATATTTTTCAAAAAAAATTGAAAAAAATTCTTGTCAGACGTATTATGCCATAAAACACTCGGAAAGGTGTAGGAAGAAAGACGAAGGTGGAGAATGTGGAGAATCTTGAATGTTGCAGTCGGGGTAAGCATAAAATGAATATAAAAACCTTTAAGGGATGAATAACACACACAGACGAACGCAACACACATGAACATGCCAACACAAAAAAGCACACTTTTTCGTTTTCTTCGTTTTCCGTTAGCCAAGTCAGTTGCCTTTTGACGAGCTTATTCGTGCAAAGAAGAAAAACAAGGAGGCTATAATTTCGAACGTTCCGAACAAAAAAAACACACCACCACGTTAAGGGTGCACGGACTTTACTTCATGTACGTACACATAGCTTATCCTCAATGTAAAAAAAAGATATGAATTTATCTGACCGTTCGCTGAATAAAAGCTTCCACAGCTTTCAAAAGCTGCAAATATTTTTCAATCAGCGAGCAAACTCAAATATTAACTCTCAACTCGAGTTTTTATTCAATTTTTTTCCGAATTTCACAGAATTAGCCTTGGTTGGTCTAGGTGCACCGTCATTTTTATTAAAAACCGTAAAAACCTTAGATAAATGAAGCTGTCAAATGTCAAATTCTTCATAACCTATAATTCATCGTAAAGTTGTTGGATTTTTTGACACAAGTGCAGTAGAAACTTTATGTTTGCCCCAAAACTGACAGTTTGCAAACGTCAAATGAACTCAATTATTTCTTATTCGATGAACAAGATGAGAGATTATATTGGAAAGAAAGTAATCGCATGGTGGAGTGGAGTACAATCACGAGTCGAGCAAATCGAGCAGTCTAGACTAAACGTTGAAGTAAACGACGTAAGTAGACAAGAAATCGACTGCATCGGATAAATACAAGTAAAAAAAAGTAATGAAGAACGAAGAATGAATCGCGCACGGAAAAAACACAGATGGCTCGTCAATTAAACGAGTTTTCGCATTATTTCATTGCAAGTTGCAAGCAGGATGTTTCTCTCTACTTCCTTACTTGCTTCATAGAATTCTGCTCTTCACTGAATCATTCGTTCATGAGTTCGTAGAAGTTATCAAAAAGCAATTTATTTGTAACTTATAACTTTTCACAATAAGTAAATTTTTATTTACTTTACAGATAGTATTTAAAGAGAAACGCCATCTATTGACGTTTTTATTAATTATTGATTAATAGATGGCGCATTACAAGTTATTAGTAAAAAATGTCGGTAAAACAGATCGCGGTATAGTTAGTCAAGGTCATAAAGATAATTTAGTACCTAACCACAAATTTTAATGAAGACAATTACTGTAAGCAACAAATAGAGTTTTGCTTTCATACATTTTACGTTTATAGTTATAGTTTAGATAATAACCAACCGACGAAAGTCATAGATTTGAAATAGAGCGTAAAGGAATTGAAACGTGAGCGAAATCGAACGCGTCGGACGGGCTCTCTAAAATAGGTTTACTACCTTTCTAAATAATAGTTTACGTGTTCATATCATGTGTTGTGTTGTGTGCGCAAACTTTAAATTGTAAATTTATAAATTACAACTAAGTTGGGAGCATGTGCGCAAACGCATTAGCGCGTATTCAACACTAAAGTCGGAAGTGTTTCACGCAATACACACTTACACTTACACATATGTGGAAACTCGTATATTAGTTTTCGTTTCGGAGGTTTTGGATTTGTTGGGGGAAAGGAAAGCATGTTGTCCGATGTTGGACAAACTCCACGGACTACTAGGGGAAGTTTTTGCATACGGATTTGTCGCAGCAAGCCGAAAACATGTTGAAACATGTTGGGAACACGATGAACGCTAACCGCAGCAACAAACTAGTTTCCGGTCGTAAGTTTTAGGTTTTAGGTTATGTTGGTTTGTTACGCTTGGAATTGTTTATAAAATTGCGTGGACGAATTTTAAAGTTAATTAAGATTGAAAGTCTTGCAAATTTTCAAGATGGAGTCACGAGAAAATGAAGAATAATTACGTTTCAATCTTTAGAAAATTATAATTCAATAAATCTGAACATCTGAGCATCAACTGAGTGAGCTGGCTTCTTCGGCGAGTTTGCAATCTTCTTATTTTTAATTAGTCCGCATTGCGCCAATCTCAAATTGTGAAGGGGCACAAATCGTTAATTAATTAATTTAAGACGATTAACTTTAACCCCTGGTTATAACTTGACAGTATAGTGGAAAAAGCGAAAGAAGATAGATCACGTTTTTATTTTTTTTCGTATCTTCGCGCCAAATCCGGGATTTAATAATAACTTTACACCACTTGTAATATCTGTGTTTCTTTTTCTAATGTAATCTTAGGGTGTAAGTTAACTCGCATCCTTAACTGCTTCCAGCTGGAAAAAAGGAAGATGCCGGCAGTTGCCAGGATTTTATATTTTTTATTATTTAATGCAGTGCGTAAAGTTTAAAGAAAGCTTTAGAAATAAAGAAGTAAGGAAATAAGCAAATTGAAAAGAAATGTGAAAGAAATGAAGCAGTGAGACGCAAAGGGCGACAGAACAAATGTGGGTGAAGCTAAAAATACGTAACGAGGAAAAAAACACCAAAAAGTTTGTGGGTTGTGTTTAAGACGAAGAATAAGAGTAAGGGGTGGAAAGGAAGCAAATTTTTCACAATTTTAAGATAAAAACCAACACTAAAGTTTTTTGCTTTCGGTTTTTTTTGTTTAAGAGTCGAGAAGCGAAGCTATTAAAAAAAGTTTGTCACCAACACAACACGAAAATAACAAAAAACAACAAACAAGAAAAACGAAAACAAAACAAAAGATTGTAGGTATAGGAAAACCAAGTTGTGGTTCCAATAAAAACATTCTTGATTTAAAGTTTGAAGAAACTTAAGAACAGAAACGATAAATTTACAAAACAAATGGTGGGGGAAATAAGGAAAACAAAATGTAACATTAATTACTTTAGTTTTAAGGAAATTTAACTCTCGAGTAAGGTTTTTAGGATTAAAAAAACCTGGATTTGTTTTCTTAGTAATCAAAATACGGGTTATTTATATGGGTAAAGTCACAATGAATCATTGGAACAATAAACTGTCATTTTACGAAGGTTGTTGTGTAAAGTCATAAACAGATAAAGCGTTAAATTCCCGAGGGCACACATGAGTCAGGTTGGCCGAGCGGTCTAAGGCGCCAGATTTAAGCTCTGGTTCCCGAAGGGGAGCGTGGGTTCGAACCCCACACCTGACAGTTCTTTTTTTTATGTTTTTGTAAAAAATCTGGTGTAAGCGTTACAAACTAAAATTTGATGACATAATTTTAAAATATAAAACAAATGCTTAATTAGACACAATGGTGTTTGTGGTGTGTGTGTTGTGCAGGAAAGTGGCATGTAATCACTTACACTCCACTTCTTGCACGTTCCGGCGCCACCGCCGCGTAAATTTTTACGTTTTATGTTTTCATTCTTCTGCCTCTGCGGTTTATATTTATATTATGCGTGATTATGCGACCTGTTGTGTCAGTGTCTTTCATGGCTTACTTTTTGGGTGCTCGCTTCTACCGTTATTGTTTTATTTTATTATTTTACGCCTGCTATGCTTTACTATAAAATACAGTAAAGCATATGTCGTATAACATGAGTATATGGCGTAGATTTCGTTCGTTTGTTTGCTGGTTCGAATATGAATTACATACACACATACTGTGCAAGCCTGTGAAAGTTCTTGATTCGTCGTTAATTCCACGATGCGGCCTGGTGTGTGAAATTTGCGTATAATGTAAGCATAAACGACAGCATACACAACAGGCTGTTACTTAACTTCTTGTTTTCATATGCACGCATTGAACGCCCAACGACGACGACGACGTGTCGTTGGTACGAATGCGTAATACGGCAATATACATATCGTAACATAACCAAACTTGTGAGTTTGGTTATGTTGTTGTTAAATGTATTGAATTGATTGAAAACTTACCTTGCGCTCTAATTCCGACCAAAAGGACGACGCCAATAAACAAATTGGTCGTCTTCATGATGGTAACGTCCTTGATTAATATAAAAACTTTGTTTTAAAAAATCCCAAGAAAGTAATGGATGTCCTTTTTCCTAGATAAATATTTCTGCAATTGTGGCGATGTCTCACTACATTATTTAATCAATTTTCATTAAGATTTGAGTTCACATCGCGGATTAACTTCACAAAATCACTTTGATTACAATTTAGGATTAGTCTGTCGTCGTGCTGCGCTTTTTGGTTTTGTTTTGTTTTATTTTGCGTTTTCGTTTTCAATGTTTTGTTGTTTTCGTTCAGTTTCGCTTTTCTTTGCCTTCAACAACAACACCAGCCAAGTTTGCGCAACAGTATATTATTAATAAGTCTTTTGCCGTTCGTTCACGCCGTTCACGCTGTCTCGTGCATGGCTGGTCTTCGCCTTCGGCCTGAAGTCTTTGCCGAGTCTTGGACTTTGATGGTAGAAAGCGTACTGCTGTTGCTGTGTCCGCCCGCAGTCCGCAGCCTTGCGAGAAGTGAAAAAAAAACTACTACAACACGAATACCGGCCGCGCGCCGTTCACTATTACTGGTTTGTTGTCTGTTTGTGGTGTGCTGGTCACGCCGCGATGTCCAAGAGTTGTCAGTTGCTGGCCGCGTACGCACGCTGCCGCGGAATGCGAAAGACTGAAGAGTCGCCACAGCAGCAGGAAAACGCGCGCTTGCTGCTGCCTGCCTGCGCCGCGAACAGTGAGCAGCAGGAGGAGCAGCGGCAATCACGAAGAACTGGAGAGGACGCAGACGGACCGAGAACCAGCAGTCGCAAACTGAACGTCGTTGAGTTCAGACTAGCAGGAATACAGGAATAGACAGATATATATAAATGCTACTATCTTTTTCACTATATAAGAAGAAAGCATGGTCTTCTAGATATTTCCTTCTTGGTCGGGGAGGTCCTACAGGATTGTACAAGCTCATACAGGAAGTATAAGTGGAAAGCGTTGCATTTAAACCATGATATAGCCGGCAGGAGAGATAGGATTGTGTATATCTGTCTAAGCGGTACAAATAATCTAGGAGTGGTTGGTGGGGCTGGAGAGGGGGTGGCAACGAAAGGATTCTAGCGAAAATGTGCAAGGACGAAGGATAAATGCCGGAGCACGAACGGTGTCGCTCGAGCGCTGTCTATGCGACTATAGATAACGGATTAACGTGATGATAATTGTTTGATGCTTCTCTTGAACTTCCCGAGGAAACAAACACTCCTTTTAGTGAATTTCTAAGCACACCAAGCCACTAGAAATATAATTAAAAGCTTTTGACTTAAGTCTTTTTTTGTTCCAAAGTCCACAAGCAGTAAATTATATTTTTGTGCTTTGTTTTAAAACATCAACAAACCAACAGCGTAGCAATCTTTTGTTTTTAAAGACAACTTGATTGTTTTAAATTTTGCAGCATTGAAACATAAATTGGAAACGGGCCAGTTTATCATTGATTGACACAGCAGGATAAAACCTTTGTAGTCCTTCCAAAAGTCATCTCTACTAATTTTGGCAAGCAAACACTTCCTTTTGAACGAAAATCAAAAAGCCCAAAAAGTTAAATTCTCTTTTTGAGGTTGCGGTTCTAACCTCACAATTTGGTGGCATACATTCTCATTTAGATGTCCTTCAGACATGTTTCCATCCATCACTCGTTGGGTTTACCAAGCCCTTACACCCTTAACGAATTGGTGTGCGGTTTTCGCTTTCATCTGTTCGGAGTTTTGGTCGTTCTGTTCCAAATTCTCAATGTTTAATTTGAACTCGGCAAGTGATGCCAGTGAGAGTATTTTTGCCTAATTCAAGTGTACACTGTGTCTTCTAATGGCACGGCGATTAGGCACGACGCCGACGTGGGCGGTGGACGCGCACGAAGCAGGAGTTTTTTGTGTGTGCCGCCAAAGAGGAATTTCAGAAGGGCGTTTGTCGTCGTTGTCGGCGGTTGGCGAAATTATTCAAATTAAATCTGTGAGTAATGCTGCGCGGCAACGTCCGCTTCGACCATCGTCATCGTTATTGAGTAGGCCGGGAACATCATTCCAAGTCTCCTTGGGACCACGACCAGTAAAAACAAGAAGCTAAACGTTACGCAATCATGTTTCCCAACGTACCTAAAACGTAATTATGCCATTATGATAATTATTATTGCTCGGCATTATATTTTTAATTTTAATTTAAAAAAATTTTTATGAAAAAAAAACAAAATATCAGTTTTTGCTTTTTGTTTTGTTTTTATGTTGTGTACGTGTACTAATGATTAATTAATTCAACTAAGCTTAATTACAAAGCTTAAAAGCTCGTTTAAAAGCAAACAACGCAAAATTTTGTACAAATTTTAAGTACACAATACTTTAAAGTTATTTGGGTTGCCTACCTTATGCAAATAGCTTATATTTTCATATTTTTAAAATTAAAATTAAAAATGATAAAACAAACTCTAGATAATCTTACTTTTAATAAACTTTGTGATGGAAGAAAACTTATTGAAAACTATAATTACGTAAAGTTTAAATAAACTTCCTGCGTTCCACGATAGTAGACATCATCCAGTCCTTCAACTTGAAAACTCACATCTGCCAAATGATGTCCCACGTCGGTAGTAAGTCCTTAAACTAACTGAGATTCTCCTGCAAATCCTGCAACTCATGAAGTACCATAAGATTTAAATGATCAGGTTTCGCATAAATTAACTTTCATTAAAATTTTAGGTTATAACTCAATGACAAATACAAAAAAAAACGAAAAACTAAAAAAAAGTTAGGTTAACCTTAATCTGCAGCAGCGTAAATTTATTTTGTTACTGTAACACTAACAGTTGCACTAGTTTAGTCTTAATCTTTATTGGATTTCGTTGTCCTTTCCCTTGCAATTGTGTGTTGTGTTATACCCTTCAGCGCCTTCCAGTGCCTTCCTGCATTGGGTTCTTCCTTCGTGGTTTGTGTAGTCGAGGCGTCAATGTTTCACACGGTTGGGACTTGTTTGTCAGCGTTTGTTATTTGCAGGACATCGAAACTCCATCAATGTTTACATCCGTTCAGTAAAGCTCGACACACCACAAAAAACAAAACAACTCCAAAGCACACTACAAACTATATGTGCGTATGTTTGTAGTAGGTATAAGCTTTTGTTTTTTAAATTCTCAAACATCAAGTGTGCGTTGCATTTCTGGAATTTCTTGTATTTGTTTGTCATTTGTTTGACGCTTTGTGCTTTGTAACCTTTTTGGAATTGTCGGTAAACATGCGAATATGAATTCTGAAATTTGTATTCTTTTATTTCAAAAGCTTTGCAAGTTCGGGAGTTTTTCGGCGGAATAAATAAAACGCGTTAGCGTGCGTTACCGTCTCGTGCGAGCTTTTGTGATCCCACGTGTGCCCGTCGGTTTGTGTTACGGTGGTGGCGGCTGGGGTTCGAAGCAGAAGTGATAAAAAATTGCTTTGTGTTTTTTTCGGTTTTAAGGTTTTATGGTTAGAATTCAAGCTAAAACTTGAAACGGTAAACAAACTCACAAAACAAAAGAAAACAAACAAATCAAGTGTGGAATTTCGTTTGTTTCATTTGTTTCGATTCTTAATAAAAACAAAAAACATAAATAATATATTAGAAAAAAAAGTTATGCATTGATAAATATTAGTTTGTCATTAGAAATCGGGACAATGATGAGTTACTTCCGGAATTTCTATTAGTAAAAACAATAATAACGTTAGTATAGACCTTTATTATTGAACTAGATTATTGTTAATAAAATATTTATAGTACGTAACTTAAACTATAATTGACATTGTCGTAACATTTTTAGGAATTGTTTGGAAAGTTAAAACAAAAACGGTGTATAATTTTAAAATAATAACAAATAACTAACATTTCCTTGTTTTGTTTTGTTTTATTTAGTGTTTTATAGCAACCAATTTAACTTATGTGTACATTAAGTTGCCTATATCAAAATTTACGTTGTGTAATCGTAATTTTTGTAAGAAACAACAAGTATTAGAAACTAATAAATACAAAATTAGTTCGTTAATATAAATGAGAACAAGGCCATCGCGAAATTCCGCCGTTAAACACATCGATTTCGTTGTTAATCATCCGTTTGATGAAATCGGAATTCCAAACCCATTCCGTGTATTTCATAATTTGGTGCAAACTAAAACTAAAATTTACAACATGTATGCTAAAATTTCGTACTGGTATTGTTGAAATTGACAATAACTTTCTTTCGTTGCTGCGTTAACGGCGTGCTGCTGCCGCCTTTTGTGGTTATACATTTTGTTATGAATTTCATGCACTATTACTTTCGTTAAACTATCGTGTCTAGTGAATAGCGAAACTAAGAACAAAACAAAACACAAACACGACGAAGACTGTATGTGAGTTGTATGTGAGTTGCATGAAGACATTCGGTGGAACAAAATGGTTCATAGATCATTGTAAAACATTGCTCGATTCGTCATAGCGTGCGCTGATTCTAATTGCAAGTAATCGCACATTGCAACTAGGACGTTGTGTTAATTCATTTGTTTTCAAAACTAAACACAAACAAAAACATAATAGACATAGTGAAGAGTAGGCGAGTTTTTTTTGTTTTGTCAACAAACGAAATCAATTTTGTTTTTGGTTTCATTAATTTCGAATCAAGAGTGTTTGTTTGTGTGTTGTTTTTGTTTGTGTGTGTTTGTATTTGTTCTCTTAATAGTCTGCCAATGCCGAAATGTTGATTGTAATGTTTGCCTGCCCTCCAAACTAGAAACGCAAAACGCGAATCTTGAAACGCGAAACTCGAAACCCATATATCACAAGCACGCCTCATGTGTTTGTTGTTTAGTTCATCGCAGCCAGAGACTCTTCAGGAGGATGCTGTATGCTGGTGTACAAGGCGCCATGTTTGCATTCGCACGATAAATCTCATTCTTCGTTTCGTGGCACGACGAAACATTGCTTTGTACAAGGACTCGGTATTGTTGTGCACGAAATAAGATGTTGGATGTTTGATTTCAAACAACAACAACAACAAGACGAAGGGATAAGATGCTTTTACATTAAAAACACCAAGACGTATCAAAGAAATCGATTACGAGTTGTGAGTTTATTTAATCTTCTACGCTTGAAATGTAAATAGATTGAAGTATAGGCAACGCATTGTTGTTTTGGGTGCATGATAAGTTGCATACAGTCATCGTGTGTTATCAGTTTTTTTTTGTCGCGTGTTTACAGCTGAGATAACCTTAAAATGTTTGATTATTGTGTTTTATTGTGAAAAAAATCTGTTGGTTGTGTAGTGTATTAAGTGTTTATGAAAAGTTTTGAAGTTTGATAAATCATTTCGTCCTTTCTTCCACGTTGTATTCAGCGTTGTGTGACATGCTCATTGAACTTGAACCAGCCTGTGTCTCTGTGAGTAGGAAAATTAATGATAATGAAACCGAGTCGAATGAACGAACGGGGAAATGAATTGGGTGGTTGTGGATGTGGATGTGGAAAATGCCTGCCGAATGATCGAATTATTTCCGTGAGGACGCAAACGTCTGAATCATTCAAGTTGAGTACAACAAAACGTCGAGTTTCTCGAAATGATGAACGCACAGCGAACAAATTCATTATTCCTCTGGGGTATTACCAAGTCCACGAGTGCGTTTACAAATGTCGGTAACAAATTGCTGAAGTAAGAAATTATTGCTTGATGGATAGGTTTGTAAGCCTTCAACTTCATCATCTCAATACTAACAAAAATGAAACATCAAAACCTAGTAAAACAAAACCAAAACAAAAAAAGAAGTAGGCCAAGTGAAGCAAAACAACGTGTTTCTTTTTTAGGTTGTTGGTTAAGATTTTTTGTGAAAATCTTGTGTGACATCCCCAGGAATAAGTGATTTTTAAGTGAAAAATTAAATGATACTATTTCTGGTTTAGTGTCGTAGTTTTCCATCAAATTTTTCTCTATTGCTATCAGATGGCGTTTGGCAAAGATAAATTTAGATAAATTCGGTTAACAAAAAGAAGGGCATCCATTTCCCGGCCTGTCCTGTCGCGCGCGCGTCTTTTGGCTCGTCCGAGACGGGTGAATGTGACAGAATCGCATTCGAAAATGATGATATCACACGCGCAGATAAGAAAGCACCACTGTCGGAAGAAGAAGACTCCGAGGGGCGTTCGCCAGCTCGCTTTTCGACGGCGTTGGTGTGAGTGTCGTTGACAAGCTGAAAGAAGAAAAATAGCTTTCCAATGGATGCTTTTTACAAACACCGCCAACATAATATCCTTTTTCTATTTTTAAGAATATAATAATTTATAGACTAAACCAAACAAAGTTAGGTTATTACAGTGTCGGTATTACAGGTTTCTGTTTATTTTTAACTTTAAAGAAAATTAAAGTTTCCAATAATTAGTTGTTTGTTCAAAATCAATTTCCACTGCTCAGTTGAGGGAATATTTTCAATTAGTATCATGACGCATATAATCACAAACGCTTAATTGCCTATAGCTCGAGCTATTAATTATTAATTTACCGGGTAGTTAATACCGCGCCACTTGTACCGATATGAACGTTATCGTTATCATCCCTAGGGACTAGTCATATCCTTCCAAACCACATAGTTACACATCAAAATATGTTGCTTATGATTTAAATTTAAATTTTGATTAATATTTACTCATAATTATAATTAAAAACAACTAAAAAGTTTTAAAGTTTTTTTTTGTAAATTTTATTAGGATCGCGTGTAAAACGAGTGAAATGAGTAATGAGCTTTGTTTGTTTGTTTTCCGGAAAGTTATTATTCAGTTAGTTTTTAGTTGTGTTATAATCACTTTGGAGCGAATCCGCTGAACAGAAACGTTCTGTCTACTCGTCTGCCTGCTTGCTGCTAGTTAGTTGGGTAGAATGTGTGGGCATGTAACATATTTCTCGCATTGATAAAGCGCTGGAGCTTGCACGAAAAGCAGCAGGAGAACGTGGAGGATGTAGAGGAAGAAGGAAGGGTAGGTGGGTGGAGAAACAGGAGATAAAGTTTCCGCACGGAAAACTCAATTAAACGAGTGTGCGCTAACTTTGCGCATGGAAAATCAATGAATCCGTTTTGCGTTTCCGCTGCCGCCACCACCACCGCCGCATCGTTGCGGTCCGCATCCCTTGGCGCAATTGCATCGCGACTGCATTGTGCGAACGAAGAGGACGAGGTAAATAAATGTACAAAATCTACGCGTAAATATGGATTATGAGCTTGAAATGTGCTTTTAAACGTCTCACACACGAACAAACACACTCCGGCACATACATAGCGCATAATTGAAACAAAGTGATGCTTAAAGTCAAAGCCTTTTTGATCTGAATAAAAAAAATAAAACAACACGCACACTAAGATAAAAAGAACTGACATCAATAAACGTGTTTGTTTTGTTTTAGTTTGATGACTTTGTTTTGTTTATTCCATGATTTGTTTTGATAAATATAGTTTCGTGAGTTGCAAACAAATATGTTAATTAATTGTGAAACAAACAGATTGCAACCACAAATAATACGAAATATCTACTGTTAGTTGTTGGTGTTGTTATTATTATTACTGTCACTCTTACTAAATGTTAGTAATAATAATGGAGTACAGTAATTGAATTAAAATCTATGTCATAATTTTACTTTTATTTTTTTAGTTTTTGTTTTTTTGTTTTGTTTACGTTACACTACACAATACTAGCTAGTAGTACGTTTTACTATATTTTTTTGCGTTATAGTTTATAACAAAACCGTGGGAAACGCACTGAAAAGCACAAAAACATTTAGTCATCAACAATGGCATAAATAAAGCAAGTATTACGCACACAATGAATGCGCTCTTGCGCTGGATTGCTTTAATTATTTGCGTGTTTGGCCAAGTGTGGCGCACTTTATTGCGATTGCAATTCAATTACATGCTCTTAATGCGATTTGTCGCTTACACTTGAGTCACAACAACGTTAGAGTCGCAAAAGACGCTTAATTGTTGCAGAGTGAATCATAATATTGCGTCAAGCTTCAATTATCATCCGGATAAGACTACTTTTAAGTTATTGGTTATTTACCAATAGGAGTAAATGCCAATAATAAGTTTAATTATTTTTGTGTTTTTTTATTGTTGAAGTGTTACGCACGATTGGATTATTATAACATTTTAAAGGATTTCTTAAGGCGTGTTATATTACACGATGTTATTTCTATATTTCTATAAATTGTTGCATTCAGTCGCAATGAGGTGGAATTAGCATAGAGTGCTTTGAATGGATATGAATGAGAAAAAAATACACGCGTTGTGGATTTGTTGCATGGCCTACTGGTGTTACTGTTTTACAATCGAATTTAACGTAAGTAAGTTAAGTTTGTGAGTTTGTGCGTTCATAGACAAGCTGAGAACTTGAAACTTGAGAATTTATCGTAATTATTACCAAATTATTGTGAGTATATTGAGTAAGATGGCCTACAAATGACTAAATTATTTTTTTTAGGTTATTTAATGAGAATGCAATACAAAAGTCGGTTTAAAACCAAAACAATTGATGATTTGTTTGTTTGAGGAAGGAGAAAATATTTGTTTTTACATCGCGTCGTCACGTCCTTACTTGTAGCAGTCAAGTCAAAACATGTTTCTGTATCAGCGCATGCGTGCACTTCATAGTCGGCATGTCCTTAACCAATCATACGCGTTACTCGACTGTGTTCACCAATCTAGCAACCAGGGAGTGGGGTTAGTATAATGGTAAAACTGAATTCAACTCCATTTACTGTGTCTTTGCTTTGCTTGGTTGCCATGGTAATTATTTGTGTTTCATGGTTTAGCACGAAAAACTTTTTATGGTTTTGTTTATGATAAGTTCACGCTGTGCTTATAGCAAAAATCTTTGTCATAATGTTGAGAATTATGCTGACTGTTGTGACCATTGCGAGTTCTTTGCACTTTATGCATGAGGACGATGAGGTTGTATACGTCTCCTGATGCTCCAGATGCGGTCCTAACATATATTACGCTTTGTGCTCGCTGCAAAAGCAGCAGTAGAGCAGCGGCGTGAATTTTCCGTCGTCGTCCTTATATGGGGTGCACGGTAATGTTGGCCCAGCAAGCCACCGAGTGATATATGACGTGTTGATTGAACGTGTTTCGCCCCTGAGTGTGCTTACCAGGCCAAACATGCGACGACGCACGGCGTGGCGCGACATTGGCGTGACATCCGCTTCGTTGCACATTTAACGGCGCTTGAAAAAATTATATATATATATATAGATATAAAAATATATATCACGGTAAAGTATTATAAATTTAATCCTGCGACTCTCCTGCGAATGCTTTTAATAGAACCTTTACCAGCTTTAAAGTTGTGTGGATTTGTTGCATTACTGAGATTAATTTTAAAATATGAAAATATAGGTTATTTTAGGTTATCTTACTTTACTCAATATTTATAGTACGGAATAGACTGGAATAGTCTACCGAGAGTCTGGAAATAGCAAATTAAATCAAGGATTTAAAATTTAATTTCGACGACGCCGTACGTACGCTACTTCCTTGCGTCTTCAGAACTCTGCAACCTGTTAAACAGGTGACGCCACGACTGGAATGACAGGATTACGTAATAAGGAGTGAGGAGTGTGGATGAAGCAGGAAGCAGGATGTGCCGAATTAAAACAAATCGCTTTAAAAATGCGCGCGCTGTAACGAACGGAAAACAGCGAGCGCAAAACGAAAAACATCTGCCACACTCGACGATAATTCAGGATGTGGAGGCGGCGGTGCAAGGACGACGAGTAGCAGTGTTTTCTTTGTTACAAACCAGAATTTATGTGAATTACTAAATATTTAGTAAATGTACTTTCTTTGCATTTTAAGGTTAAAAATATTTTAGACCTAAACCTAACCTAAGTTTTTTTAGTTTCCACTTGAATTACCTACTGCGCCATAGTTTTTATTTTGGTTTGTTGGTGCGTTTGCAATCGCTGGACGTACTGAAACGTAGTGGAATCAATCAATCAATCAGCTTCGATTAGAAAATCCAATATTGGACGCGCAGCGCTGCACTGCACTGCGCAGGAAGTGGAAATAAAAATGAAAAAAACTGATAAATAGATAAGAGATGGGAGATAACGGATGAAGAATGAAAGACGCGAATTAGCTATTGGAGTTAGGATGGGATGGCACGTTCAGCGAATAAAACTTTTTTTTCCTGCTGGTGGAAAAACTTCGTTCGTTTGCTACTGTATTTACTTCAGCTTAAATTCTTACTAATTGATTGGGAAAATTGGGAAAACTTCATTTTACAAATTGCTTTTACGTTTATTATTTGCTTTTTCTACACGTAGCAAATGATTTGTAAAACAAAACATAACAAAACATTTATTGAATTTTGTTTTTTAATGAAAAAATCCTAGTGTGTTTGTTTGTCGTTTGTTTCATTTCTCAAGACTTGCCTGCTTTGTTTTATTTCACTTCAACAGTTTTGTTTAGTCAGTGTTATTCCGTCGTTTAAAAATAACCTTAAATTGTGAGTTACAAAATCATTAATCAAATTACTTAATGACCCGATCCTTAACGAAGTAAAGAAAAGAAAGTATTCCATGTGAATTGATCCATTAAACATCAAACAAACGTGAGTAACAAAACATAATCTAATAATAGTATATCCATTCAAGGTTAATTATCTTTACATTCTTTAATAAACGTAATTAATGAATCATAACAATCCGAGCAATATCAAATTAATTGTAAACGAGTAGTACGACACGGAATACAATTGCTCAATAGTCCAATATCCCAATTCGGAACAACGTGGAATGTTGGTCAAGGCTTTTGTTCACTTCCAAATCTTCTAATTATTCATTCATTATTCACACGTATAGATCTCGAGCGTCTTGGAGTGCGTCAACATCCGCTTTTAAAATGCCCTCGACTCGAGTCGACTTTGCCACCGACGCCGAGTGAATTTCCTCTCGGAAACGCTTCGGAATGAATAAAGTTTGCTTGCTTCTGCTGCCTCCACGCCATCGCCACTTCGTGTAAGTGTGGCCGCACAACTTAATTCACGATTATGCTAATGTCCTGCAATGGTGCGGGCGGCACGCGGCTGTCAATGCTGAAAGTGTCGAATTTTAGAAATGCGCACTCCCAGTTCTCCTTGAATGTAAGAAAGCCAAAGCAAGCGAAAGTTTACAAACACGCCGTCAATGCAATGCGGAAAAAGGCTTGATGAATGTCGCAAGATTTTAAAACCACACCTAAAAGCCAAGCAAATATAACCAAACTTAAAGTAAAAAATTAGGTTAGAAAGAAACTTGATGTAAGATGTAATTTGTGTTGCCTAACATAAAAGCTTAACGCTAACGATATCGGCGATATTGATTGTAATCAATATTCTTGTGTCACTTGTTTTACTTGTTTCATTTGCTTCGCTTGTTTTGAAAGCTTTGATTGATGCGAAATAAACAAAAACAGAGGTTAGGTCTTAGACTTACCACGCGGAAAGTGTCAAGTCATTGCAAATCCACTTTTGTTTTGCTTATATTGGCTTATATCGACATTAATTGATGATGTGTTAATATCACCAATAGATGGCACCACTTACATGTGTCAACCTCGTACTTAGTGTTCTTTATAATTTTTTTTCTTTATTTTTAGGAACTAAAAGTTTGTTTTATGCAAAATATTCAACTACATACCACAAAGCCAGGTAAAAGACACAACCAGCCACCAAATTTTCTTTTACGACTGTCTTGTCTCCTCCTGTCGACGTTGATGGCAAGTCTGCAATAAAAACTCTTACTTCTTCGCGCTGCAAAGTCTTTTCTTCTGCCGGGAAAAATAAGAAAATACAATTGTCGTGAACATACAAACGCGGTGCTTTTATAATTTATGCATCAAATTTGTGCTTTTGTCTTCTTCGGCCATCTCCGTTTCACATCTCTATATCTTTCGCAAATTGTGGCATGCCGCGTTTCATTTGTTTTTGTCTCTTTTCTTTTCTTGTAACAATATGTTTTTCTTTCTTGTGTTGTTTAATTTAATTCTTTCATTATTTCTTTTCATTTTCTACATTGAAAGCAAACAACCATGCCAGCAATCTTCTTACATTTTTCATCATTTCTTGTTTATGTTTAGATTTCTTCGTTTTGTGTGTTTTGTTCATTTTGTTCATTTTGTATATTCTGTATATTCTAATGTTGGAGCATTCGTCGTTTTGCTTACTTTGAATATTTTGTCCTGCGGCCATGTTGCGTCTACGAGTGGTGGCGTAGGCGTTCGCTCCAACATGTTAACAGATACCTGATGGTTTGACTGACGCTGGTTGGGGATTCAAGGCCTTTGGGTAATAATTTAAACTTTTGTTCGATGTTTAATACGTTTTTGAAACATTGTTAATCCATTACGAACACATTACACACACACACATTCAAGTTGCTTGAGTAAAAGTGACGCATAACTAATTTTTTTGCTTGGGATTACTAACAGCACTTCATACTTTCTTTTGTTTTAAGTTTTGTTTTATGTCTAGATAAATAACTAACAGTTTATCACATCTTTTGTTTCTTTTACGTTTACAAACAGTTTACATACACTTGATACACGTTTACTTGATTTATTACAAAGTTTTGTTACTCGTGACCTTCGTTAACAGATGGCGCTACTAACTAAATTAAGTTTTACTATCAGTTTTTACAGTTTTCTCTAATAAATTCGTATTAAATTAAAATTTATAGATAAAAAATATACATAAGTTTTACTGTATATTTCTTTTTTTATCTTTTGTAAGTTAAATTTTAAGATTTTATGTAAATCTTATGTAATTTTAAAGTTTTTGTAGTTTTTATCCTTTCTATTGTACTGTTTTTTTGGGTAAATTTTAAACAATTTAATGCCTTAAGTCATAAAGTGTGCTGTAATTCGTCGTCGTGACTTTACTTTTGTAGGTAAATTTATGCAAATCATGCACAAATCATAACCTCACATCCAAAACTAGCGGCGATCAATCTTGCAATCACAAGTCACATTCGTTTTGTTCGAATGGTTCGAACACGGAAGCGAACCGCCAACTATAGAACAGGTTCGAATTGTTTTATTGCGGTCGATTCAATTCGAACAACAAAGCGCTTGCTTGGATCAGTTTGGATGCGAATTCCAAATCGAAATGGCAATTGAATAACATTGGTGGTGGGTTTTTGATTTATTTGCGACGCGCGACGGGCTTAATTGGAACTAATTTTGAGCTGCGAGTTTTCAGTTTTGCCCTTTTGATTAATTGCAATTATGTGGTCACTACCCTTTTCGATTTATTAGCGATTGAGGGTTTCGTTATATAAGAACTGTTAGGAAACAAAATCAAACCAAACAAAATACAATTTCTGTTTTGTGTTTGTTTGTTTTTTGTTTTTTTGTTTGTTTGATATCTGAGTTATGTTTATATGTGTTTTGTTTTAAAACAAAATAGTCCTCACACCTAAACTGAAATGTTTCTTGTTTATTTCAGTTCTGAGAACTAAAATTTATTTTAAAATTCTTCAATGTTGATAAATGTTGAAACGTATTATTGGAAGTGTAGCAAATCCCAACGTTCTGAGCGGTGAATAGTGAACAATTTCGACAGGAAACAAAAGAATAAGTTGAGAAAAATGTAAGTGCAGTCGATAGAACGAAAATATACATATACAGGGTGTTGAATTTTATATGTATTGCATTTATTTGTATGTATAACTGAGTTATTTTGTGGAAACACATTGTAGTTGATGTTAAACAATAAGAAAACAACAAAATGAAGTGCAAATCTTGTATATATCTTGCGTCTTGACTCGAGTGCGCATGAAAGGGTGGTGAATGCTGAAAGAGGAAGTGATTCGAGTCTCTGGAGTGCGAATTTGTTTCCGTATCTACTTGTCGAAGTTGTCGAACTGTGGCAAAGGTGACGATCGAAGAAGTGAACGAAGTGTTCGTTCGAAGCGAAGAAATCAGGAAGCAAAGACGCAAAGATTTAAACGTCAAATCAGTAAACTACTTTTTAAAACTTGCACAAACTTTACAAATGTTTCAAAGTTTGCTATGTAGGGAAATCTTTGAAACTGACCCAACTCAGATTCCAATTCGTTTAACTTGTAAAATATTTTGTTAAAAAACAAAAAAGAATTATGATAATTTTAGAGAACCAATATGATATGTTTTGTTTTTGTTTTTGTCTGTGGTTCTTTAAAATCCACTCAAGGGTGCTTTGGTTTTGCAAAAAACTGACTATAAGTTTTTGTGCTTTTGTTTTGTTGTCATACAAATTATTCTAACCTTTCTCTTTATTTTTGCTTGGTATTTACTTAGTAGATTGCTTGAACAATTTTGAACATTATGAACATTGCACCTTTGAACCTCCAATTAACCTTTTCTTTCGTTATTTTCACGTCCGCACAGTTTCGTTGCATTATTAAACATCATTAACTCTAATTTTCTCCGACGGCGTAAATTATCCCGCTCGTTATTATCATATCACTTCAACATTTTCGGCTTTCACGCCTTAAATTCCAACGCGTACTTAATTACACAAAAAATTTAACCTTAACATTATTACGAAGAACCAAAAACGTTAGTTGCGATGAGAAAGTTTTTTTTTGGTTATGTGATGTGTGTGGCCTATAATAATTGAAATTAATTTCTGTTTTACTTCCTAATTACGTGCGAAGACACGGAAGTAAAAAACGCAACCACGAAAAAACGTAAATTAAATCAAGTACAACAATTAATTGTTGGAATTGTTGTTTAAATTGCTCCAACGTGGTTTTGAAAAATTAGCCAGCGTGGAAGGTAAAGAAAGAAAGTCGAATGAATGACGTGTTGATTGCGTGTAATTTTAGTGGACATTGTTAGTCGTTGGAGGTTTTCCGTTTTATTTTCTTTCCACCCTCAGTGGAGCATTTTTTACACTTTTACACCGCCCAGGTATAAAACCAGCGCCTTTGTTGTCGCCCTTTTCATTAAGAAGCACTTGTCCTGCTAACCTCGACAGGTTTTTTATTTTTTATTTTGAAAAAGCGTCGACAAAGCAAATATATTGGTTGGATTTTGTGATGTCGTTTCACAACATAACACAAATGTGTATATTGGGTTGCGGATATTATTCGTAGTGTTTTGTGAAGTTGTCACGAGCGCGGTGGTACATAAAATGCACCCGCGCTGCTTGTCCACCCCATCCCCCTTATCGCCGTTGTTCCGGTTTGTCCTGCAGGACGTCATTTATCCGCGCGAACATTTCTTTCGCATTTATCGCCGTCGCTGGTCGTGTCCCTTCGCTTTTATCCGCTGTCGGTTAGAGGTCATTCGGTCCTTTCACGTTCTATTACTACATTACGTGCAGGCTGCTGCAGGAAACCGAGAATGGGACGATGGGACGTAACGAATAACGAACAAGTGTTGTTATCGAATGACACAGGAGTGGATTACAACCCTACACAAAAATATAACCTCAAAAATTTTAACATGACATAAAAACAAACAAAAAAGAAACAAAACAATGCACATAGGTTAATCACAATTATTAGAGTGTAAAAGTTTTAAGGTTAAGTACAACACTGTGCTTTGACAAGTGTTCACTCAAAGAATGGACCATAAAGTAGACCAAAAGGTTTTTCCCTCCCCAGGACAACGTGTTTGAGTTTTTCTATGCGCGCACAAGCTGCGGACTGGACTTCACTCGGACACTTTGCGAACGTTACGAACGTATTTGTCTAAGCTTGAGTTAGAGCTATGAAATGTAACAAATTCTCGAGTTCTAGGGCAGAGCTTTTAAGCTTCCTTCTTCACTGAATTCTTTATCGCACAATATATTCGCAGTTGGAGTGAATAAACGTTAAGTATTATTTATATTCAAGTTATGTCTCTCAGAATTTATTAAATTATTTTTTGTTTTGTCTTTTGTTTAGTTTTTATTTGCTAAACTTTTGTTTTTCTATATAGCTCGCTTTTGTTTTCTTTGGATTCGTATTGATTTGTGGTAGTTTGGTTTAGTCTCAAGTTTGCATTGTTTTAATTTAATAGGGGTCAACAATGGTTAGTCCTGTTCGACCTGTACGAATTGACTAATAAGGGCGCACCTCAACAAATAGCGTATACGTGTAAATGTAAACCCGAACATATTGGAACCGCGGCTTTGGGTTACCGAAGGGTCACATATATTCGGATTAGCTGTATGCAAACTAATAGAGGTTCAAACATTAAATATACAGCGTGTAGACACAAACAATACAAATTAACCTAAAAATTCAAACTTAACCTAAAACTTAACCTTAAAATATTACTTTTTAAACCACGCCCTCTTTTTAGCCATAAACCACGCCTTCTATTGAGTGTTGACTGGCGCGCACCAATCCTGATGTTTTTTTTTTGTTGATTATCTATGTTGACATTGCGATGCAAATTTAAATTTTTAAAATAAAGGAGCGCTCCATTACAATGGCAACAAAAGCAACAATGCCAACAACCGAACATCGTTACATTTTGGTCTTATTCTCTTCGGTTTTGTTCTGGTAACGGTTATAGTTTGGTCGTGCATTTAACGACTCACCAGCAACCAGTAACGGCGTCATTGTTATTCTATTTTGTTCGTACGTACTATATATACACACTCGCAGCTTAACGCAAAGTTTAACTTAGTTTCAGGACATTAGAGGTTAGGTAAAGTTAAAATTCAATGTTGGCAATGCATGAATTATGCATTATATTAGTAACAAAACAATAATACGCGGCATAATTTAAATAATTAGGTTTTAAATTGATAATTCGTAGATTTATGCAACCAACATCACATTTAACTAACAAAACATAACATAACCTTAACTAAACATAATCACGTTAAACAATTTTAGACATAATCAGTCATAATTAACGTTAAAAGTCTTATTTTTAATACAAAAAGACGTTGTAATGAAAAACAGTAAAAAGCTTTTAGGCTTAGATTTAATTTTCTTTAAGTATTTACTGAATTTTTAAATATTTTATGATTTTTTATGTTGTTTTTTTACGTGTTTAATTTAAATTGTACTCTTACAAACAGTGTGAGTTTTTATAAAATAAAAACTTGACAACTAATTCGCTTTCTGTTTCGATTAACGTCGCGCACGTTTTTTAATTAAGTTTTGCGTTGAGCGACTGCTCATGACGGCTTTTTAATTTGTTTGCTTAATAACATTGTGGTTGGTTTCGTCGTCGTCGTCATAGTTCTAGTCAAACTCAGCTCTGTCAGTTCTTAATATCGAACGAATATTTCGTTATTTAATGTTTGAACGCATTCATGTGCGTGCAAGCGTGTGTGGTTTGTTTAATTTATTTTATTTACCCAAAATATTAATTAACAAAATATTTTGATATCCCGAGTAAATTGTTATTTTGATTGCGCATGTAATTATTAATACTCACAAATCACAATTCATAATTAACAATTCACAATTCGTAATTATTATATTAATATTTAATATTTTAAATATTAAACGCATCATAAATTTTATGCAACCAACTTTACATTTGTTGGTTATAATTCATTACTTACGTATTTTTTATTTTTTTTTGTTTTTTATTTTTTATGTTTATTTGGGTTGGTTTTGGTTTTGGTTCAAATCCAAATACGAATTTTATGTGAATTCGCCATTAGAATTTAACCCCGAAAAGGAAAACCGCATTTGCGCTGCGCCAAAGATGCGTTCCCGAAAGGATTAGAAAGCTTTTCCGTTTTGTGGGCTTCTTTTCGACGCGTTGTATTCGTTCTTAGTGAGGGTGGTGGTGGTGAAAATGGAATCGCTTGCAGGCCGACAGATAGCGTTAGTTCAAACGATCCGACAAAGCCGTCGAGCGGAGCTTCGAGCCGCGCTATCTGCCAATTCAATTACCATGTGGGAATTTTACTACGCAACGGACCGCGTTTTCCGGCTTGTTTGGTTCATCTGCAACGTTTTCCGACAGCTATCTAGACGCAAATATACATAAATATTTATTTATCAACGCATTTTATTTTATTTTATTATGTTTTTTAATTAAAACGAATACTAATCCTTTGTTTTTGAGGTTAAAAGTTTGGCTAAAAGTTAAAACACAAAATTTAAGGTTATATTTAGAAATATTATAGCTTTACACTTACCCAGTATTTTTCTTAATAATTTTTCTCAAAAAATCAATTAATTGAACATATTAATTAGTTGTAAACCTAAAAAGGAAATTTGGGGTTAGATTTGTCGTCATTCATTACGAACATTACCTGATTTAGATTTGTTGTGAGTTTGTATGTTTCGGTTGGATTGATTGCTCTGATTTTCCATGCGGGGGTAGTTGGTTGGCACAGTAACAATTTGCCGACAAAGTGCTTCCCACGTTCGCACGTAACGAATGTTCAAAGCGACATCAAAGCGTCGTAATCGAATGCATGTGTAGCGGATTTGCGCCATTTTTGTAATAAACGTTTTTTTTTCCTTCCATCTGTATGTGAACAGATTGGAGATCTCACACTTGGACAAATAACATTATTAATCAAACAAAAAACACAAAAACAAACAAAACACAATTAAACAAATCAAACAAAAAACAAAATAACCAAAATCCTAATCAATTTTTACTACTAAATTGAGGATTTCTTTAAACATAACCTAATTTTTTGTGTAACAATTGCGTTGTGAATCAGTGAAAACAAGTGAATGTTTAATGATATGTAATGAATGCACCGTTGTCGTCGTAAACGTGTTTGTCGCCCAGCATTCCACGTTGTAAACCGTACAATAAACATTTCCATTAATTCAATGAACGCTTACGACGAAGTCGGCGTCGCAGTTGCAAACCCTAAGTAAACGTTCATGATACAGGGTGTTGTTTATTTCCTACTTTAATTTTTTAATGACTATATACATACTTAATTGTATAGATAGATAGTTGAGGGTGGTTAAGATGAAATTTAGTGCAGAAACTAAGAACACTCAGTATGTTATCACTAGTCTAGTGCAGAAATCGTTGTTGTTTGTGGCCAAAGCTCTAAGAGTCGCGCAACCAGCAACGAACAACAGCCGAGAGCTGTTCCTCCGTAATTAAATTTTAATTGAAACAACATTGTGTCGCGCGGGGTCCTCTCGTCTCGTGTGTGCTATTTCAATGAACTGTTTGTTCGTCACCGTAAGTGGGAAGTGGAGGACTTGCCACTTTTCGGCAAACACGACATACTTTTGGGTCCTAACTCACGTGATTCACGACAGTATGATGACAGGAAAATCACTTGAAGTGTGTTTGCATCTGTAACGAAAATTAATATTAGTTACTAGTTGTAATTGGTGTAATGATGAAAAAATTAAGATTTACTACCATAAACGTTAATTTGTTATTGCGTAATATGCGTTCGGCACTCCCAACGGCTATAAAACAAATCGCACAGCTTACACCAGCCGAAAATAGCTCGAGTTTCCACACAAAGGTAGATAAAGCTGAATTATCTCCCCAACGACATTTACTGGATAGTGTATGGTCTCGCGTGTTGGGAGATAAATAGCTCTCGCATTCCGTACGAAATGTTGGCCTTGCGAGCCCACCTTTGCGCACCCCAAAATTTAGTTTAGCGATTTAGCCGTCTAATAGCGTAGATTTCTTGCCGAGGGTGATAATGCCTACTGTACGAATCCTTGATATATGCCTCGAATGTTTCCTATTTTACATTTCACATATCAACATTCTCGTACTCTCAAAAGCTCGAAACACCGATTACAATTCTCTCCTAGCACAACTCACAAACCAACACAACCCAACACAACCCATGGCACACTAACGTAACAAAACTACCTGAAATTCAAAACGCTGATAGTGTGCTTGGGGTTTAGATTTTAGCCGGTGGGCATTCTTGGTAATTAACAACGTTTAATGTTTTAAGCACGTGTTTATCACTCTAATCACACTAATTCAGTGGGTAAAATATTGAAGTGATTAGTAAATTTCTAGGTTAGTTTCGTCTAAATTTTTGTCTACAATTAGTGTGACTTCAGTTGCGTGTAGTCCAACGTTTAAATATAGACAACCAAATGTACATTAAAATGTTTTTAAAATGCACTGCTTTGTTATTAAGTTATTGTGTCCGTTTGTAGGTTGTTTTACTTTAATTTGCAAAATGATTGTGCACATTAATGCAAGTCATGTCGGCACATTCACAAACCGCGGGTTTACACAATGGTTGTAGCGTTTCGAGCGAGTTTACTGTTCACACGTGCGTATGTTTTACCTGCAGAGCTTTAGGCCACGTTTTAACTTGGAAATGTCAGATGAGTAATAAAATAACAAGGCTACGTGCGTGCCCAGCCATTTTCATTTCCAGTGTTTCCATGTTTCCTTGCAGAGATTCATAAATATTTTATTTTTCTTGTAAATTCACATATGTTTTAGACTTTTTGGTGCTTTGTGCATGTTACATTTTAACCGTAGGCAACCAACTTTTTAACATTTTGTTTAGTTTTTTTTAGTGTGTTTCGTTTGTTGGGTAAATTTAAAATGAACATGTTTAAAAGTCAATTTTAACCCTACCCCAAAAAATAAATTTATTCATATTTTCATCGAATGGCGGAGGCGCCGGGAAAATTATGAAAAGAGCCAAGTTTTGATCCAGTCTTCCGGTAATCCGTGAGCGAGCCATCAACGGCCGATCCGTTTCGGGTATTTCTCACAACGAACACGCTATTAGTATGCCGCCGGGGGGGTGGCTCGCGCGCGCGTTTGCTACCAATGAATATTCATTAAAATCACGGTCGCGCATTTATGAGAAGCGAGGCGAAATTCGTTTTCGACATGATCCGCGAGCCACTGCCGCCACGATTCCTTCGTTTCGTGAGCAGCCACGTCCTACGACCTACTCATTTCCACTTTATTATCGTTATTATTCCCTCTACGTCTTTATGCGCGTTTACCAACGACCAAACTTGTAATCATCAGTAACCAAATCAACTTAGAATCAAAAAAATCGAGTAAAAATGTATGTGTTAGGGTTGAATGGTTTATACGTTAGAAGCCATTCGTTTTGTGTTGTAATTAATAATTAAGTCTAACTTTGAGCAGCGTAATCATTGACGTTTCTAATTAAATCCGAGCTGAGCGACAGCGACAGCGACGGCGACGACGCACAGTAACACGGATCATCATTTAGCAGACCAAACTCTCATTTTACTCACTTTTTAGTATTTTTATCAATCAAATTTTAAGGTTAATACCTATGTAGTAAAACATAGGCAACCCAATATGCAACCTCATACAAAAATATTAATTAATATATAATTTTTTTATCATCTTGCAAACCAAAATTTGATGATATATTTGAATTCTTCGAATTAAACAAATTAAATTACCCCTAAAACAATATAATAATGTGAGGATACTGAGAAAATAGTTTGGTTCGCTAAATCGTCATAAGGCACACTGTGCGACGCGACGGTTATTAAAATCGGGCGGTGCTAATGAATAATGAAAAGGAGAATTTGTGAGTACTGTCTGTGAGTGTACGAGTATTAAGTATTAAGAACACATCATCAAATATGGATCTATCAAAGTTGCAGATTATTATTAATTTCGTTTGGTTTATTACTAAAGAGAAGCGCGTTTTTGATTTATTACTTTCTAACTTAAATCGAGTGCGCGAGTTCACTTTAACTTTAAGTTAAATATTTGCCCGTTCGCCCGCTGCCGATCGTAATGTGCGCTGCTCGTTGCAGTGCTGGTTTTCTTGAAAAAGCAATAAAGCAAAAATTTGCAAGCCATCCCCCTACGAGCCATGCTGTTATCGACGTTGGAGTTTAATTAAAACATTTAATTAGTACTTGTTATGAAATAAGCGAGTTTTACTGCATGCAAGAGGAAAATTAAATTAAAATTGTCTGCTTTTTTTTAAGTAGAAGTAAAAACAATTACTTTGCATACGTTTGAGGGCTGAAATAAAATACATGAGGGTAAAATTTAATGTTATAAATATGAGGATCTGCAAAAAAAATGAATTAAAATGATTTCAACATTTTTTCGATTTATAAGTTGAAGTTTAAGATGTAAAATAATATATTTTGGGGTTGAATTAAGGGTTGATTTTTATCACACCTTAAAGAGGAACTCTTAAATTATTAAAGAAAAATTTTATTGAGGAAGTTTGATTATAGGAAAAGTAGATTTTCCTAATTTTCTAAGCCATGATTACCAAAAAATTAAAATGTCCAATTGCTTTACTTCAGTTTGAGGGCTAAAATAAAATAGTTTAAGGTCGATATAAGAGTGGTATTTAATCAGGCGTTAACGAGCAACTCTTTAACTACAAGAGAAAAATTTGGCAAAGAAAATTCGATTAAGAGAAAATTGCTTTTTTTTAAATTTTCTCAAACGTGTATGCAAAAATCTGATAAAAATAACCTTTTTCAAGTTTAAAGTCAAAAATCAATTACTTGGGGGTTGATTTATTTTGTAATTGTAATGACATATGAAAGAATGATTCTTTAGATGTGAACGAAAAATATATGCAACCATCATTTCATTAATTGTATGTTGCCTACATTAAATTTAAAAATGTATTCCAAGAACGGCAATCCCACAAATTTTTAATTACGTTTCTCCTGTTTTATTTAATTTTATTTTATTCAGCGAAAATAAAATATTTGTTGGTGCCACAATACAATTTATAAACGTCCGAATTCCTTTTGAAGCACCCACAACTGCGTGGTTGTGCGGCCATCAACCCTTTCATCCTCGCCTCAACACAACGACACCAACAACGGGCAGAAAGTGCGTGCGTAATCTCTATAAGCGCGAATCCTAATTTATTTTATTTATAAAAGACACCGTTCAACCAAAAACCCGTTTCTGCTTTCGCTGGTGCAGACCTAACGAAGTGCGCATATTTATTTCGTATAATCGCCCATCGCGATCTCGAATTCTCAAATTTTACTCTCGAACAACGGGAATTCCTGCATGCAAATCCAACGCAGTAAACACCACAGAGCTATAAATGTTGGGTACAGCATCACATAAGGTACCACCACCGCAGTGTGTGTTTATTTTTAACTGAACACGTTGGAAAAGTGGTTCCCCTCGTGGGCAGTCCGGCGTCGATTTTGCGATATGCGAAACAAGCAAAGCACTTACATAAGATCACACATTCGACCTTCCCAAGTGTGGTAGAATGTGTGCAGATTGTGGAGAAGAACACAACATGTCACGAATTGTTGTTGGGTTTGGATTGTTGTGCCGAAGAGAGTCACACTCACCTCAAGCTGACGAAGTGAGGTCAGTGAACACTGGCGGACGCGGACAGTACCATTCTTTGGTCACCTCTGCAGACCAGAGACTGGTGTTGGCGCCACACAACTCACACACGACAAATAAGGAGTTTAAGATTTATTTTATTATAATTTCAAGTTGTTATTGATTTATATTTGAGTGGAAACCCTTAAATCATTAATTAAATATGGGTTGCTTTCAAGCTATGTTTACTATAAACAATGATTTCTTAAAATGGTTATAACTTTTTACCAAATCAACCAATTATTATTTTTGTAATTTTAAATTGCAGCCAAAGAGTTGTTCTTTAACATGTAATTAAACTCAACTTGCAAATAAACCCTTACATATTTTATTTTAACCCTTAAAGTGCAAATAAACTAAAATTTTGCTAATAACGCAATCTAAAAATTGACTGAAAACACGTTTTTCTAAACTGTTTATAACTTTTTACCAAATTATCCAATTTGTATTTTCTAATTTTTAAACCAAAGCCAATGAGCTGTTCTATAAAGTATTTTTACATTTATCTTTTAAATCAACCCTGAATTGATTTATTTGATCCCTTAAAGTCGCATCTTTTTACAATTTTACAAATTTTTATTTAAAGAATTTTCAAAATACGCATATAACGAAAATAAGCTGTCAGAATGCGTAAAACGCACAACGAACCAACGTAAAACACCCTCTGATAAATCATGGCGACGCATAAATATTTATCGAATTTTAGCACGTTTAACACCCTCGGGGAAATATCGCATTTGTCGCGTTTGTCGCGCTTACACGTTATCCTGCACCATTCCGCAAATTTGCGTGCAATATTATCATGTATCCGTTGTCAACTGAACGAAACGGCATTGCCGCCGCCACCGCTTCTGCCGCATTGAAGACAATTTTTCAATGAAAATTGTTTGAATTTAAATTTGCTGCACATATGTTGCCAAACAAATAAAATCAGTTATTGGTTATGTTTGTTTGATGTTTCAAATAATAATCAACACAAAGTCAAAACAAATAAAAGTTAATGTTCAATTCTATTCGATTCGACGTAATCATTTTGGCGGGTCTATCCGAAACAATACGACTCGTATTTTATATTCTGTATTGTTATGTATTCATATTCACTTTTATTGTTATATTCGAGTTATACATACGTTATGTTAAAGCCTGTTCTCGATTGGAGTCGATACAACGCGCAAACGTGACCATTGTTTATAAAGCTTATAGAGTTAATAATTTGAAAGCTTAATTAATATTCTATTGCATCATAAATGCATAACAAATTTATTAATTAATTGATTTTGACTTCACATTGTTCAGTATATTTACTGAAAATTTAACAATATGAGTTTTTGGCAATTTTTGATAAATAGCAATTCTTTGGTTATAAATTAAAATTAAGGACATAAAAATTGGTTCATAAAGAAAAAAGTTATAACCGTTTTATAAAAACGGGTTTTGTAATTTTTTGGTAGCACGATATACAAAATAAAATAAAACTTTAACTTTAAGTGCTGAAATAAAATACTTAAAGCAAACATTTCTTAAGTTCCAATATAAATATGAGAAAGCAACTCTTTAACTATTAATTAAAATTAAAAAAAATCAAAACCCATTTCTCAATACTTTGACATTCAAATAAATCTATACACAAACGTAATAAACCAATTTTGTAGAGCATTGTTTGTTTTTGTCACATAACCTCAAAGATACGTATTATTATTAACGTTTTTTGTTTGTATTAACCTATTATGTGCGCTACATTATCCTCCTACTTAATCTGATGTGATCTTTTTGTTTGTGCTGTGTGGCAATTATTTGTTTTTGTTCGACCTTTCGCCACCCGCGGTTTTACGCTACTCTCATTTGCTTCACTTCAAATTACTTTAATTTACTTTAATTCTCTTGCCTGCACTCATACCACTCGAACTACTCGAGGTTGATGTTGACTTAATAATTACGATCGGGTGTATGTCCAAGTCCAACCCACTCACAAAAAGTTAATGATAATTTTTGACTACGCGTTCTAATTAAACTCAAACTCAAATTACTTTGAATTGTCTTCATCTTCAACAAACACACGGCCTTACATTGGACTCTTACACTTAGTAACGGTACATCTACAAATAAAAACAAACACATTAATTTATTGCGTTAATACAAAAAGATTTAATTATAACTTTAAATGTTAAATTATTGACGTTTTTTACTCAGAGAAAATGAAAAGAATTTTTTCCTGAGCTAAAATTTGTAATACTTGCCCTCTGCAGGTTTTGTGATTAATGGAGACATCAAACTTTTAATAAAACCGACGCAATTCCATGCGACTTTTACAAACATCCATTATCAACTTGCTACGCTTCTAAAGAGGTCCCCCAAGTCCTCGGTTTTTAATAACGAATCATGTCGCTGGCGGGGGGAAATATCTTCGAAGAAAAACGATGCGAAAGAAGCCCAAGGAAAACCGATTATTACTTTGATCATGTCATTCGTTAAATTATTCATGTCATCTTTGACTCTGTTCTGCTCTGCATTCGTTCAAGTACGAAGTTGTTTCATTATCGGTTTTATCTGCTTTGGGGCTAAATTCCTCAAGGGCTTTCGACTGTGATTCTGTGAATCGGCGTGCTGACATCCGGTTATTGATCTGCAAAGATTGATAAAATTGATTTGAGATTAAACCAGACTAGAGATAAATTGTTTTCTCAATAGAAACTTTTAAACAACAAACAAAAGGCAATGGTTTTTTTTAAATTCAAAATTACCGAAAATATTGATGTGGAACTTGATGTATTTTCAGTATTTTACTTACACATATTGAATATTTTTATGGAGAGCGTCGCTGATGCAATAAATTGGAATTATTAGCCATCCACGTTCGTATCCGATTGGCAACCGTATCGATTTCGGTGTCGAGATGTCCGTTTCGAGTAATAAAGCGCGATTACCAAACGCAGGTTGTAAATATGCTTTGGCATGCCCCCCGATTACTGCATTGATGACGATGGGGAAGAAGCGGCGATGCATGGCGATGAAAATCGATGTCAACGCATGGTAATCATCGCGTAAATCGCACACACTAAACTCACGAACTTTTGGCGTGCGCACAAAGAGTTTTTGATACTGTTGATGGTGTTTGGCAATGGTTTTAAAGGATTTGCACAATTCGGAAATATCCGGGAACACTTTACGTTCACTGTCGCGTACGTTAATAGCCGAATAAATCGAAATGTAAATGTGAAGTGTTTAGTGTATGCATTTGTTTTTCGTAAAACAAAATAACATTCATCGAAATCGTAGCTAGCCATGGTTGGCAATTGTTTTTTTTTTGTGTAGGAAATACACAACGACGAAATAAAACAGATAGCCATGATTTAGATTTTGTTTTTTGTTTTGTTATTTTTTAGTTTGAATTTAAAAACAGTTTAGTTCAGAGTCTCAAAAAGTGTTCATGTTTTTTTCGGTTTTTAACCTTAAAATTTTTGCATTGGTGAGTTATAAACGGCGGCGCGGCATTTCGTTGGTATTCAAGACGCGAGCATTCATTACATCTCGCGGGATCGCTTTCCCCCATTCGCTGCCGCCACCGCCGCTACGGCCTCCATCGCCGCGTCGCGTCGTTGCCTCGGGTATTCAGCATCCGTTTGCAAAGCGTCCACGTATATATCTCAGCGTGAGCACACATGGGAAAACACGGATGCACATGCGGGTTCATTATCTGCGCGTATACAAATCGCAGTGAATTCAAAGGGAAATCCGCTGGGGATGCAAAGATCAGAATCGGAGCGACTCCAAATCAAATTGACTAACATTGTAACATAAATGCGTTTCCTTGCAAGCAAACTAAACCAAAAAGAAATGAAGTTATCCATTGGGGATGCGATTGTCATTCGTTAGATATTGCAGATTTCTTGGATAATTTGTTTCCTAGCCGCAATTTCCGATCGTCCTTTGCAATCACGAGTAATTTGCGGACCAGCAGGGATCCAGCGGCTCTGGTTGTGATTTCATACTCGAATGCATCGAATTAATGCGTCTGATGCGGCCACAGTGGCGAATGCAATTGCCAAGTTGCAAACCTCGGCGCGGCATGCCATTGATGTCGGTTTTCCGATTGGGAATTGTCGCCGGCATCCGGGCCAACACAAACCCCTAGTGCTGAGTTGCAAACTTTGCCTACTCACACATTTACACGCATAAATTTGCAGCCAACTTTATGAACACGAGCCAGATGCCGTTTTAGGCTTTCCTTCAAATAAGCGAGCGCCGTGCGCACGTAAAGTTTGTTTCGATTTTGTCCCCAATCCTGCGGGACTATTGCGGGACATTTTTTACATTTTTAGCACACTCTACCGGCGCAAACTTACCTCGCAATACACAACGTATACACAGCGTGTGTTTGTAAGTTTGTGGAAGTTTTTCGGTAAAGTTTTTCAATTTTGTGTACACTTGCAAGTTTCAAGCTGCACAGCACAGCTCGGTCAAAGTTATGTTTTAAAATTGACAGTTTTATGGAAATTTGGCGCAAGTTGTTCAAATTTATATTTGATAGTTGCGGGTACTGCAGGATGTGCCAGGATTAAATTACTGCAGCAGCAGACCAAGCGTGTATGGTGTGCAGTGGAAAACAATGCGTTGTCATTTTTTATTTGATTATTTTTCTATTACGATTTGTTGCCCAGGGCGCCTAGTAGAGTTGGCGTTGTGTAAAGGGCGCAGGAGAACAATTTGTTATTGCTGCGTCGTTCGTGAGCGTCCGTCTTGTACGTGCATCGAATAAACGAGCGCTGAGCCCGCCGGCTTGCATTTTATTTAATGTTATTTACGCCACTGCGACGCGTCGATATACGAACCTCAACCCCTCAAACCCTTTGCTTTCGCATTATTGGTTGTGAGTGGTTGTGAGGATTTTAGTAGAATTGAAAAACCAACGCCATCTATTTTGGGTTAAATGAATAGCGGTAACATACAGTAACCTAACCTAAAATTTAACCAAAAATATAACCGCAAAGTTATAAGTTAACACAAAATAGTAAAAATTACTTAATACTTTAACTTGTAGTTAAATTAAACGTGTAAATCATGACTATAATTTTTTATAATCTTTTATTTAAACTGTAGAGTATTGATTTAAATCAAAATGGCATGTCAAGATAGGCAACTTAAATTACATCGTCGCTACGAATTTACTCGAGTTATTCCGATTTGTGTCACGAAGTAATCCGAACTGATCCGAAAATATCAACATAACCTTAAAATAATTTAACATTTTAATAATAACTGAATAGAGCTGAATAGAACCAACTAAAAACGGTAAGATAATTAATCTACAACATTAAAAAAAATGGATTACTTAAAACATTATTATATTCTAGTCAAAATGTCATTGTTAAAATCTTTAACTTCATTGGGATCAATCATCCAAACATCGAACATCCAAGTCTGGACTCCCTTGATTAATGCAGTTAGATTCAGGTATCATGCTGATAAAATAAAGAGAGGACCATTGATTCAAAGATATGGCTATGATGATAAATTATTACAATCTGGACTATTGCCTCGATTAAAAGATGCATCCCCATTACCAATGCCTACATACAGACCTAAAGATGCTTGGTCCAATAAAAGGGCATTGTTTGGTCAGAATGATTATATTGATATTTTGGGTAATGAAGATATGCACCCAACTAGAATTTTGTACAATGTACCATCTTGGTTGAGAGGTGTTAAAGGGAATGAGTACCAAATTATTTTGAGGAAGCGTAAAATCTTTGCTCACACAGGCTTCAAACAAATTAAACCAACAAAATGGAATGATTTGAATAAGAGAATTAGATATTTGCACAAATTTTTGAATAGGAAGACTATTACTGGGTTTTCTAAACAATAATAATAACTTTATAATCATTAATATCTGTAGTTATTTTATAAGAGTAATTTAACCTCAAAATTGTATGTGTGAATGTGAATAAACACGAAAACATTTTTGTGATTATTGGTGGTTATTTTTATATTATAAGAAATCTTGTTTTTTGGTTTTTTATCGAAAACTATTCCAAAATGTACTTTTAACGTAGGCAATCATACATACAGTAATACAGGGGGTTCAACTTTATTTGTTTTACATTTTTTTTGTATAGTTATTGTTTTGCTTACGTCATCTGTAATACCGTTAGTTGTGTTTATTAAGTTAATTTGAGTTAATTCCTAATTAGAATACTTAGAAAAATAATTACTTAGAATTAATTTGTTCTTACTGTTAAACAATTGATTAGTAACCAACTAATTGCGTAAAAGTGTAACAAATATTTGTTTAGAACAAAGATAACATCCACTAGTTATTTATAATTGACACATTTCTTCTTTCCTCAATAACCGCTCGACAATTAACGTTACAATGTCGTGCTTGTACCAGCAATTTGAGTATTTACTCTACCAATCGTACTTTATTGGTTTAGTCCCCAAATTAAACAAAAAAACCAACGAATTTGAAAAATCTCAATTCTTTGCATTGTGTTTTGCCGCGTTTGGATTATCAACATTCTCATACACAGTATGGAACTTAATCTGGAACATGCCCCTAGAAATTTCATTCAATATTACCACCCGAATTGTCCAACACGTTTTAACTAACGCCATCTACCTGGAATTTTTAATAGTACATCATTTTCTTAAATTCAACAAAATGCAACTCCTCTGGGAAACACTGGAATCAATTGATACTGATCTTCACAATTATTTTAAAATACGCCCCGGAAAGGTTAAGTACATAACCTACAAGTTATGTATTACTAACGGTACTTACGTCCTTTTGCATACTTTCTACATGTTAACCTTTGATGGTGGGATTATCTTTATCAACGAAATTTTTATTAAGTTTGGGTTGCATACCACAAAATTCATTATGTCTCATGTTTTCGCGGCGATTCGTCTTCGTTTAGATGCGTTAACTAAGATTTTAGAAACAAATCACGACCAGAGATTGTTGCGATCCAGTCATGCGCTCATTAAAATTCATACTCATTGTGCAGATGCTGTGGATCTTTGCAACGACCTCTATGGAGTCAATCTAGCAATATCTGTAGTACATTTGGTGTTGTACGCTCTGCGATTGGTTAGTGTTTTGTTAGAAAAAAACAAAACAATGTACGATCAAACTATGGTGATGATGTTGGTTATGTGGACTGTTTACGGCTTTGTAAGATTTAAATTTCATAACCCAAATCTAAGCTAAACCTAACCTAACATTAACAATAATTTGTAGGCTCAAGCAATTGGTGTTGTTATTATGTCGCAACGAGTTGCTGATGCTAGTAAAATACTTCTGAGTAAATGCTATAAAGCGATGGATTATTACGATGAGGTGTTTCTGGTTCGTAAACGTTTGTCAAGATTAGCTAAACAAATAGAGGCTAGATCACCTCCGTTGACAGCAGCAGGTTTCTTTAATATCGATTTGAGCATGTTGTTTACTTTGGTCAATTTAATTACTACTTACACAATAGTTATTGTTCAGTTTTCTTCTTCAGGTGGCAATTCTGATTGCTTATTAGATGGTAATGCAAATTTTACTGTCGCGCCATAATTAATTAATTTATGAATTAAACTGTTAGTAAATGTTAGCACACAATTTAGCCATATCATTATTAGTTTTGGACCAAAAACATAAAAAATGTTGTTGCACATAACAGTTGCACATGTTCTATAATAAATGTGGGCAACTAGTCGCTACTGTCAATGTTAGTTCTGTACTTGAACAGGAGATGGCGTCGCTGGTATTGTTAGTCCAGTATGTAAATGACAGTAAATGGCAAGGGAATTTATAACCTCTGTTTATAACTTCATTGGACATTACAGAAAATAGAATTGTTAACAATTTATATGTTTTTATATGCCAACACTTTCAGGAATACCTAATTTCTTCAAGTAACTTGTTTTAGCAATCTGTTTAAGTTGCTCCGATACGCGTTGTCCAGTACTTTGCACCATTTCATAAAATATCCCTTTAGTATTCTCCAATAACACGTGAGGATGATTAAACTCCACAATGGTCCCTTGGTCCATCACGACAACTTTATCCGAGTCCATAATGGTGTTCAACCGGTGAGCAACTGTCAAAACAGTGCACTCAGCAAACTTTTGCCGGATTGTTTTTTGAATGAGTGCATCAGTTCTAAAAATTTTATTTTTATTATTTTTATTTCATCTAAATATTTAACCTCAATATACTTACTGAGGATCAACATTTGCAGTTGCTTCATCCAACATTAGAACTTTATTCTTTCGAATAATAGCTCGTGCTAAACAAATCAATTGGCGTTGTCCAACGCTGTAGTTTGATCCGCGATCCATCACTCGGTTTTCCAGTTTGTTAATAATATTAGCACTATCTTTAAGTTCCACGTCTTCCAAAGCTTTGTACAACACATCGTCTGGGTATTCTTCAAACGGATCTAAATTGTAGCGTAATGTGCCTGAAAACAAAACAGGATCTTGTGGAATTATCGATATCTTCGATCTGAGCTCTTGTAAATTGATGGTTTCGGTATCTACGTCGTCAATTTCAATTTGACCTTCAATAATTGCTAATCTAAAAATAGCAGCTATCAGTGAAGACTTTCCAGCGCCAGTTCTTCCTACAATCCCAACTTTTTCTTGTGGTTGTATCAAAATGTTTAGATCTTTTAACACTAGGTTAGTTTCCGTTGAATAACGAAGTCCTAGTTTTTTAAATTGTACTTTCCCGTATTCGGGCCAGTTTTTCGGTGGTGTTTTCGGTACGAGAGGTTGTGGTTCTCTTTCAAGATTCGTATATTCCAGAACGCGTTCCACAGCCGTTAATTGATTGCTTACTTCTGCATTTTGACGTATTCCCCATTGTACAAACCCAGTTAAAGCAAACGCTTGAGTTATGGCAAGACCAACTTCTCCTCCTGGTGAATCTGATATTCAAAATATAAAAACATAACATTTTAAGGATTTGTGTATCTATTAAATTTCCTGAAAAAAAAACTTGACTTACCTCCAGCAAAAGTCAAGAAACTGAAAATAACACAAGCACTAAATATAAAACAAAGTATATCCAAATAAAATCCAAAAGCCGCACATGCTGCAATGTACATAAACCACGCTGATGTGTGTAGATCTTGATGTTTATCAAATTCTTTCGTTAAAATTCCCTGCGCGTCATACGCCCTGATTGTTGTCAATCCTTGAATACTAGCGTTTAAGTGAGTAAACACCGGACTTTTTACTAAAACAACAATTATAGTATAAGAATAATATTGGTAAAATTAGCACACAATACCAGCTCCTTCCAGTCTTCTTATATTCATTGAACTTCTCAAGTAGATAATTCTCATTCCTTCAAAAAATAAACTAATCACACCTAAAGGTATCAACAAGTAGGGATTTACCACAGCTACTAAAATCAAAGATCCAATAAGTAACAACATAACTTGCGCAGCATCCAAAACCGTTTTTGGTAGTAACTCATCAATAGATCCTATATCTTTAGCGAATCTATTTAAAATCCTCCCGCTTGGATTTGTATCAAAGAATCTCATCACTGCCGACACAATGCTTCTAAACATATTGTCATGAAGTTTTTGCGAACTTAACATTGCTAATTTATAAAATAATATAGCACGCGCAAAAGCTGTGATTGCAAGTGCCACAATCAATCCTGCATAAATATAGACACACGTTTCAGTTGAGAACAAAATTTCTTCTTGTGGATGTATAAGTCTTGATTCAATAAATTCATCACCAGCATCTGCAGTTTCCATTCCCATTATTACACTTGCATTGACCGTTTGAAGCCGACGTTTTTCTTCTAAATTGCACCAAAAACTCACAAAGTAATCAACACTGCTAGCAGACAGTTGAGTCAAAACATAAAGAGTGATCACAAACACGGAAAAACAATAATTTCCACCGGCGTTTAGATATTTCATAAACAATGAACCATGTACTTTGCCCTTAGACGATTCTTCTAACATTGCTGTTTGTTCCTCATTGATTTCTTCCTCAGTTAGACAACTTAGCTCACTATGTAGGCTTGAAACTGATATAGATTTACTTCGGGATATTGTGCGTTGGCGTTTATGTGTTAAAGATGTCTGTTCTGGTTCAACACTTTCCTGCCGAGATAAAAGTTTAGCGTAATGAACATCTTGATTATTACTGAGCAGTTTAAACGAGCCTTGTGTTTCTACCCGTCCCTCATCCAAAATAACTATATGATTTGCATTTTTTAGATGGTCCACTTGATGAGTAACCAAAACTCTTGTTTTGTTCTTGAGGTAACCTTCAATACATTCTTTATAGAGATGTTTCCCAACATGTACGTCCACGGCACTTAAAGGATCATCTAATAAATAAATATCAGCGTCTCTATAAACCGCCCTAGCTAAGTTTATTCTCGCTTTCTGTCCTCCTGATAACGAAGCCCCCCGATCACCCACTATCGTTTTATCTCCTTTGGGGAATTGTTTAAAGTCAGTTTCCAACGCACAGGCTTTAATGACTTCGTTATACCTTTTCTTCTCATACTCCTTGCCGAATATAATATTCTGCCTGATAGAAGCAGCAAAAACCCAAGGTTCTTGTGACGCATATGACAATTTTCCATTAATTATAACATCCCCACTCGTAACATCTAGTTCTCCTAATAAAGTCTGTAGTAATGATGATTTCCCCGACCCGACTGGACCAATAACACCAAGCAAACCACCTTCTATAACTCGCAACGACACATCCTCTAACGCATTAGTTGTATAAGACTTATTCCATTTTGCGGTTAATTTTTCTAATTGTATCGCAACATTTTTATTATTATCGGAATTTTTATGGGAAATATTAGATTTACTAGTATCTTCAAACTCATCATTCATTAAAAACTCTGTCAAACGTTTAATGGCTACCAAGGACTCAGCCATTTCGGAAATACCTCTCACAAACATTGAACCCATTGTATGTGCCAGAACATTAAAATAAGACGTAAAAACAAACACGCTGGTAGCTGTTATTGGTAAACCTGACAAAACCATAGTCAATAAAGCTGAGAACAAAGCAATACGCGTTGTAAACAAATTAAAAGACATATACACTCCTCGAACATAAGATAACTTCGTCACTTTTTTGATTTCTTGAACCCGCGACCACCGGATTAATTTTTCAAACGTGTTTTCCCATGCGTACATTTTAATCACTTGAATCCCATGGATGATTTCATCCATTAACCTCACACGTTCATCAGTTTTGTACGCAGTTTCACGCCGAAATTTGGACGAAAGTCTACCAGCATAACCTAAACATCATAAAATTTAGTAAATTAATAAAATTTCTAAAAATTCTTATACAACAAATACTCACTTTGTATAGGAACAACAATAATCACAGGGATCATCCCCATAAGTCCAGCATATCCTGCTTCTTGCCATAGTAAATAAACCACAATACCAGTACAAGTAGGAGCTACCCACATATGATTAAGTAATATAGAAGCCAACTCAAAACGGCTGACGTCATTTGACAATAAATTCACAACTTTTCCACTTGCAGTTTCCCCGATTGCGGTTCGACTTAACTTTAGGGCTTTTCTATAAATTAACGAACAAACAGCAGCTCTTACCCGCATTCCATAATAGTAACCTCGAAATATATACTGGTTTATCAAAATAGCTGTACCACCATTTATTGCTACTAATATTATTGCGTTGTACATTGCATCTGATGGTGTCATTTCCGTTTCCGGACGGAAGAATTGTAGAAAATGCTTTAGGAATATAGGTTGTGCGATTCGTAGCACCAAATCTGATAAGGCAAGAATAAAAGCCATCAGTAAATACTCATATTTGAAAGTTTTTAGAATCACTAAAGCTAATAGTGGTTTTTTGTTAGCTCTTTTCCGAGATTTTAAATGTGTTTCCCATTCTCTAAGTAAAAAAAATAAAGGAAAATTAATTATAATTTTTTGTTACTGAACCCCTTAAGAAATAATTACTTTTCAAGCCGATCACCGATTTCTTTACTTCTGTCTTCATTAAGTGGATTGTAGAGATCTGTAAACTCAAATGTCTTTTGATAGCCTTTCTTAAACATATCGATTGTGTACCTTAAAAATAATAACAATTATTTATTA